>JACDRQ010000267.1:0-84392 GCA_013841215.1 Hycleus cichorii | reverse complement strand
TACGTTGAGAATTAGCTCGATAATAGTAACGATATGAATAACAATTGCTGTATGGCAAAAACACATTTACCAACATTGAAAAATTAAAAACAAAACCGACCAAACAAATATTAAAGGACGTATAAAATTATAAATAGAGAAAGAAAATTGTTTTGTATGCAGAATAGATGGGAAACAAAGGCATTAAGAGCGGTTCATTTTACAAAAACAATTTACTTTGTGTGAATTTGTTTAGTTTCAAGATTTTATCAGATGAAATAGTTTTGACACAACAATTGAATAAACAACAAGACAATGTGACACTTTTATAGGTGTCTTGTACAAAAACGAATAGACAAACAACGGATTTCTTAATTAAATTGATAGGAAAAACTAACTAAATGTGCTATTATTTGGCTATTTTATACGATTCAATTAACACGGAGATTTCCCAACGAATTCCTATCTACCTCTACAAAACAGAAACTATAAAATACTTAAAGCAACTAGTTTATTTAAACCACATGCTACCCCTATCTATATGAATTAATTAAAATTAATTAATAATAGTAAGTTGGGGCTAACTTCCGTTCAATTCCATCCCTCAAATTTAGAATATTTCTAGTGGAATTAACACGAATATAAATAAAACCGTGTTGATTAGGTGACATTCATAATTTCGGAAAAACGCCTACTTCAGGTGCGATTTTCAGGAAAATGAAAAGGACAATTGAAAATTCGATAACTCCCAATTGTAGAGTTGACTTTCGTCTGTCTTTTCATATCAGTTTCATTTGTTTTGTTAATTTCTACTATACGAAATGTGTGTTCTACTGTAACCATGCGAATATTGTGAAAATTACAGTTTTTCAGGATTTTCAGAAAATTCAGCCAATTTTTTAAAAATCCAAGGGCTTACACAGATGGAGGATTGTATTTAGAATCGAATGAGACTAGAGCCATTTTGTTATCTCTTATCAGTATCGAGATATTTGTATTCTTTTGGGANAAATTTACATCTAATTGTTTCAGTTCCTTTCAGAATCACGCAATACTAACGCGAAATTTTATCGATTTGGCTTTATTTAGCGTCTACTGAAAACTTTACAGTTTACTCACAACAAAAACAGTCTCCACCATTTTTTTTTTTCGACTGTTTTACAATAGACCACTTAGAAGAATGATTAACGAATAATTGTAGTTAGCTTATCAGTTTATGTCCATGTTAATTTGGCCGACTGTGCTGAATACGACTCGCTTCTTATTGGTTATTTCGTTTATAATTTCGGCGACTTTCGATGCGATTTTCATAAAATCTGAAAAAACAATTGACAATATAATAAGTCTCGAATGTAGAGCCAACTTTGGTCTATCACTCGCATGAATTTCATTTATTTTCACAATTTCCACTGAAAGAAATGTGTGTTCTAGTAAACCCATGCTTTTGTTCCGAAAATCGGAGTTTTTCAGCATTTTCAGGAAATCCAACCGATTTCTCAGAAATCCCGGAGTTATCCATTATCTCTTATCGTTTTCGATTTATTTCTGTTCCAGTTTCTATTAAATTCGTTCTTAATTAAACGGTGATTCCCTGTATACATTGTTAATATTATCCACTCGTCAATTGTGTCCTGATAATTAGAATAATATTTTGGGGGTGTTTATCGACGAGTCGCCCCTGATCCCAGCGAATAAATCATTGTTTTGAGCCTCGAAGGAGTTACAAATTCATCTAAAATTGTTAGCAAAAAAATAGCGAGGGTTGTTTTTTTTTTGTTGTTGTAATTGAATCAAATGGAAAATTGTGATTATTTTATAGGGTCGAATCGACCCTCTCTCTTCTTTCTCTCTATTAACAAATCAAGTATCTTTCACTCTATTTCGGTATTAATAAATGATATGAAAGGGGGTAAATCTCGATTATCATCTCAAAGATGTGCTGTCAAAAGTTCTGTCCCCCGATAGACAGACTGATGGGAAATAGACGTTTGTCTCTAGTGTATCGCTGCTATATCAGTGGACTTGAGGGGGATGATTTTCAGAGAAAAAATTGTACAAGATTCAATGTAGAAGAATCGTTAAACTTTTAGGCATTCATAAATCTCTTTTCTCATCTATATAGTTATGATAGAGTGTTTCCAATGGAATTTCAACAGGGGCGAGTGGGAAAAAAAACTATCAACCCTGTCGTGAATCTACATTTTGATGGGAGAATTTACTCGATAGCCGTGGGTGTTATCGTAAATTTTGTGTGGAACGTACGAACGAACCACCTGTGATCCGATCGCTCCTCACCCGCTGTAATCTTAAATAAAAATCTCCAAGATGATTATCAATTTGTACTAGTTGACTGAAGTTTCGTGTTAGCTCAACAACAACAACAACAAAAAAATTAGAGTCTTTCAGGAAGGTTTTCAGTGAATAAAGTCTCGTGATTTGCCGACAACCGTTCGTTGTTAATTTTCAATTTTTTTGACCGATTACAACAGCACCAACCTATGATTATGATTGCTTATCAGTTGCTTGTCAGTTGTTTGCCTTTTCAGCAAGTACCTAATGCAATAGTGGTGGCGGTGGTGGGTTGCGTGCCGACAAATTCCCCATTTGAACACATAATAATGCCAACATAATACGACCACCGTCTGGACATAGCTTCCAGGCAAACACCTAATTGATTTACAATTGCGACCGCCTAAGGGGTAGAATCGGTGGTGGTGGTGGTGATGGGTTTTGCCTAACAAACAAACAGTTATTGTACTGTTGAAGATTGTGTTTGTGGTGGACGCCTCGGGGGATGATGCGTCACTATCATCCCATCTATTCCAATTTGTACCAATATACGTATATACAGGGGTGCTGAACTAAAAATATATAACTTTGAAGGGGTGGGAGCTCCTATTATTTGACGAGCAATTTAAAAATATTTTAAGGATTTATTAGACATTCCCTGGTGATCATTTTGGTAAAAGTAGGATCCTCCAATCTTGAGGGACTAGGTGATTTCAAATCTAAATTTTGAACAATTTCAACAAATGCAACAATCGTTCGCCGCCTGTGTCGCTTATTAAATCTTTGAAGCTTACCACTTCTAAAAAATGACTGAGATTGATCACGAAATATTAAAATGCAACATTCCTTCGCCTCTCGGTCATTAGATTTTCAAAGTTGCCATTTAGTTTTCAACAAAAACTTAAAAAAATACAAACCAAGACAATGAAATGCAACAATCCCTCGCCTCCTTATCTACCATTAACAGTAATTTAGTATCAATCGCTTCAAGGATCCTTATTATCACAAAGAATCATTGTATAGACCTAGAATTGATAATTTATCATCTAAGACTCATGAAATTTGCCAAATAAAAGCTAGAATTAGGGAGGCAAATGACTAGTCACATTTTAATTTGTATCGCATTGAATATTAAGGACTCTTTATAGATAAACAAATAACACATGTCCATTAAGATAGGCATATAAGTCAAGAGGCGAATAACTGGTGATGTTTCAATTTTTACACGATGGATGTCCGAGAATGAAGTTTTTTAAATTTTTTTCGTGATACAGACGTGAAAACGTAGAATCTCAAATCATTCTGAGTCAACTTACAGGCACAGCTCATCGATGAGAATTTCGAAGTTGACAAACTTTCAAATGAGCTACGGTCTCCTCCAGGCATTCCCTCATAAAACCCTGGAATATTTTTAAAAACCAATCTCAAGATTTATAAGAAAGTCCCTGAAAATTGTCTTTACAAAACTAGGATCCTCTAGGACATCAAGGACTAGGTGATTTCAAATCTAATTTTTGAATATGCAGCAATTTCAATGAGGTTTAAGAAGATTTTCGAAGGCTAGAAGATTTTTGAAGTTTGCCCTTTAGTTTTCGAAAAAAAAAAGAAAATACAGGCCGAGATTGGGCGTTAAACATTGAAAAGCAACAATCCTTCGCCTCTCTGTGTTCGCTCCTAGTTTAGTATCAATTTCAAAACTTGTGCTTCTCAATTGCCGCTTTGGGAATCCTTGTAGGCCCAAATAATCCTTTTGCAGACCCAGAGTGGTCTAAGAATAAGACACATCAAATTTATTCCCTTTGTTAAGGTTAGTGACCCTTAAAGGTTTATTGGGAAAGGACTCTTGGAGGAAAGTTTGAAAATTAGCAGTTATTTAAAGAGTTATCAAACGGTAACAAAATCAATTACCCATCAAGATAAAAGCTAATGCCGGTCGGGAGGCGAACGCTTAATGCATTTTAATTTTTTACACAATCGATGCCCGGAAAACGCAAATTCTCAAGTCAATTTCGAACTTGTCGAAAGAGGCTATTTTTCGATAGACTTCCCAATGAGCTACGAAGCTCAAATTTTGATAAACCTTTAGAATATATTTTAAATGGCTCGCCGAACAACAGGACTACCGATATAACTTATACATAGAGTTTTAGTTCAGCACGCCTGTATAGTGATGATAACATGAAAGATTTCAATCACCGTTGAATCAACTCATTCATTCAAATAGCGGATTTGTCTTTGATGTTTGATATTAGTCCACTTGGGCGAAAAATTACCGGTTCTCGTTTACATTTCAACAACAACAACTGTTTTACCGATCAACAACATCATCGAGGGATCAAATCAAAGACATAAGGGGTGAAGCACTGATTGTCGATTGAAAATTCAACACGAAAGAAACACACACACCCTAAGGCGTGGTTCACACATTAACACACTGTTGATATACTCTGATGATTCAGATATAGAAAACGGAAATGGAATTTAAATCGCGCTATAAAACGTACAATTAGAATAAAACAAATAGAGTTCTTTATGAGTTATAAAAAAAAATATTATTATTATTCCGGCGTTGTTGAGCAGTAAAGTTCGTTTGGAACTACCCCTAAGGGATATCTGTTTTACAAGAACATTACACAATTAATAACAGACCTACCCTTGAGTATTTTAAAATGAAGCAAAATAAAGAATAAAAAGAACGAAACGAGACGGAATTATGTGAAAAAATTAAAATAACACAGACGCTAGACAGACATTTTTATAATTTCTTGAAACGAACCAGACATTATCTCAGGGTTGGATGGGTTAACGAAAATCTGCCAATAAATACCAATTATTTAATTGAAATTCAACAAGATTCACCCCTATATCGGGTGGTTAACAGTATACAGTTCAAAGTTCTGTTAGTTGGGGGATTCGAGAAATTATTTCGAGTTTTTGTGGAGCAATCTCGAGAGTTTATTTTAGTAAAAGTTGGCCCTTGTAGCTCATCAGAAAGCAACTTTACGACGATCGCTTCATGTGCCCACTTGATTGGTGAAAATCACGATATTACCCGAAAATAGAGTTTCTGGCCGACTTCCCGATGAGCTACGGGGTTCAAATTTTGCTGAAATACTCCCTAGAAACTCGCCTACAAAATTTCGGAATATTTTCTAAATCGCTCATCAATTAAATGGATTTATTTGTATAGTCCATAAATAGCGTTTTTGGTTGACTTGCCGATGAGCTACGAGGTCCAAATTTTGCTAAAATGTTCTCTTGGGACTCGTCTATCAATCCTCAGAAGATCTTCTAAATCGCTCACCAATTACATGGATTTATTTTTATTTGTCGCTAAGAATGATCGATAGGCAAAAACTCCAAAAATAGCGTTTTCGACAGACTTCCCGCTAAGCTACGAGGTCCAAATTTTGCTAAAATGCTCTCTAGTGACTTGCCTACCAATTCTTAGAATATTTTTTAAATCGCACAGCAATTACAAAAATTTATTTTTATTTGTCGCTAAGAATTATCGATAGGCGAAAAATCCAAAAATTGCATTTTTGGCCGACTTCTCGATAAGCTACGAGGTCCAAATTTCGCTAAAATGTTCTCTAGTGACTTGCCTACCAATTCTGAGAATATTTTTCAAATCGCACAGCAATTAAAAGATTTATTTTTATTTATCGCTAAGAAAGATCGATAGGCGAAAAATCCAAAAATAGCGTTTCTGGTCGACTTCTCGATAAGCTACGAGGTCCAAATTTTGCTAAAATGTTCTCTAGTGACTTGTCTACCAATTCTTAGAATATTTTTTAAATCGCACAGCAATTAAAAGATTTATTTTTATTTGTCACTAAGAATGATCGATAAGCGAAAACTCCAAAAATAGCGTTTTCGACAGACTTCCCGCTATGCTACGAGGTCCAAATTTTGCTGAAATGTTCTCTAGTGACTTGCCTACCAATTCTTAGAATATTTTTAAATCGCACAGCAATTAAAAGATTCATTTTTATTTGTCGCTAAGAATGATCGATAGGCGAAAAATCCAAAAATAGCGTTTTTGGCCGACTTCTCGATAAGCTATGAGGTCCAAATTTTCCTAAAATGTTCTCTAGTGACTTGCCTACCAATTCTTACTATATTTTTGAAATCGCACAACAATTAAAAGATTCATTTTTATTTGTCGCTAAGAATGATCGATAGGTGAAAACTCCAAAAATAGCGTTTTCGACAGACTTCCCGCTAAGCTACGAGGTCCAAATTTTTCTAAAATGTTCTCTAGTGACTTGTCTACCAATTCTTAGAATATTTTTTAAATCGCACAGCAATTAAAAGATTTATTTGTATTTGTCGCTAAGAATGATCGATAGGCGAAAAATTCAAAAATAGCGTTTTTGACCGACTTCCCAATGAGCTACGAGGTCCAAATTTTGCTAAAATGTTTTCTAGTGACTTGTCTACCAATTCTTAGAATATTTTTTAAATCGCACAGCAATTAAAAGATTTATTTTTATTTGTCGCTAAGAATTATCGATAGGCGAAAAATCCAAAAATAGCGTTTTTGGCCGACTTCTGGATAAGCTACGAGGTCCAAATTTTCCTAAAATGTTCTCTAGTGACTTCTCTACCAATTCTTACAATATTTTTCAAATCGCACAGCAATTAAAAGATTTATTTTTATTTGTCGCTAAGAATGATCGATAGGCGAAAACTCCAAAAATAGCGTTTTCGACAGACTTTCCGCTAAGCTACGAGGTCCAAATTTTGCTAAAATGTTCTCCAGCAACTTGTCTACCAATTCCTAGAATATTTTTTAAATGGCACAGCAATTAAAAGATTTATTTTTATTTGTCGCTAAGAATGATCGATAGGCGAAAAATCCAAAAATAACGTTTTTGGCCGACTTCTGGATAAGCTACCAGGTCCAAATTTTGATAAAATGTTCTCTAGTGACTTGTCTACCAATTCTTACAATATTTTTTAAATCGCACAGCAATTAAAAGATTCATTTTTATTTGTCGCTAAGAATGATCGATAGGCGAAAAATTCAAAAATAGCGTTTTTGACTAACTTTCCAATGAGCTACGAGGTCCAAATTTTGCTAAAATGTTCTCCAGCAACTTGTCTACCAATTCTTAGAATATTTTTTAAATCGCACAGCAATTAAAAGATTTATTTTTATTTGTCGCTAAGAATGATCGATAGGCGACAAATCCAAAAAGCGTTTTTGACCGACTTCTCGATAAGCTACGAGGTCAAAATTTTGCTAAAATATTCTCTTGGGATTCATCTACCAATCCTAGAAAGATTTTTTAAATCGCACAGTAATTAAAAGATTTATTTTTATTTGTCGCTAAGATCGATATGCGAAAAATTCAAAAATAGCGTTTTTGACCGACTTCCCGCTGAGCTACGAGGTCCACATTTCGTTAAAATATTCTCTAGGGACTCTTCTACAAATTCTTAGAATATTTGCGCAATCACTCACCTACTAATTGAATTTATTTTGATTTATCGCTAAGAATGATCGATAGGCTAAGACGCCGAAAATAGCGTATTTTGACCGGCTTTGCGATGAGCTAGGGAGTCCAAATTTTGTTCAAATATTCCCTAGGGACTTGGCTACCAACTCTCAAATTATTTTTCAAATCGCCCACCAACTAATATCTTTAAATCATATATTTTTGGTGGAATACCGCCAAGATTGATCGTTTTTTAACTTATTAGATTCGGGCAAATATTTGCGTCCCAAAGGATTGTGAGAGATTTCAATCTATTCCCAAACCCTTTGAAATTAAACAACAAAGATCTTATAGTAACTGACAGAAATCATCCACCGCCCCAATACCAGCGGATTAACCCTTCATTTTCTTGACTTTATTGGAAATTTAGCGTTTTAATAGCAACATTGTTTGCAAATATCCAACGAGCTGCGATATAAAAGCGAACATAAATTGACTCAAAGCTAAGTAGTCGGGAGAAAAAAACCGACGGCAAACGGGAGAAATTGCGAAAACAGGGAATAGAGGCGTCGCCACCAGATCACACTTATTCAATGTTTAATACTGTACAGTCGATAAATTCAAGTGAATTGCGGCAAGGGTGCATATTATACAGGAATATAAGGGGGTGTAAAGTATTAGTCATCAGACGCTTACACTTCTATATCTCGACATAATATGCTAATTTGTTCGTTTTATATGGACGATTTTAAGCGCCACTCCAATTGTATTTGTATACACCCCGCTACAAGTGGAATAAAGACACAAGATAAGACAAATCAACCCCTTATAGGCCTAATGCAAAACAAGAAATGCTCAATTGTTCGACTAGATCTACCAATCGAGATTATTTTTGTAAATGTATTAAACCGATTGGTTCTCGTTTCTTCTATTATTTTCGTCAACATTTATCGAACAAAAAACTGTCTAATGCACAGACAAGACCACCCTCGCTTTAATTTCCGGTATGCTCGTATTTCAATTGGTATAAGATAGAGGAGATATCAACTAGTATAGTATGAACATTATTACTGTTACTATCACGGTAAATCATCATTATCATCAACGATGTACGAATCTAAACTCAAATCCCTCGTGTTTTTTGATGAAACATAAGGGTAAGGGTGGATAATAACAAAAAAACTAACGGTAAAAAAAGACGTGGATGTATTTCAATATTACACCATAAACTACCCCCGTTCTATCCATAATTAATAGGGAACTTGTGGATTCGAATAGTTTATCGATTAGATCGACAATTTTCTAAATTGATTAAGGGTGGAAAATTTTTGAGAAATTGTCATTTTTGAATTCCTACAATTTCCAATCCGTACGCCATCTAGAATTTATTTGTATAATTAATTTGACGGATAGATTACTATATCAAAGTTAGTAACAACACCCAAGTTTAGATGGCGCTCGCAAGAATTAACGACATCTATATTTATTTATGTAAAATAAACAGTTCAAAAATAGAGTGAATCGATAATTTTCTCTTAGATTTGGCTATGGTTTCAGTTACGTAGCGCCGTAGCTTCCATCTGCTTATTGTTGAATGAATACAACAAATATCAACGACAATCAAGTATGAATCAATCTACGATCAAACTACATTAAATCCACTACGATTATTTACCAGGTAATTGGTCATGCCTTTATTTTTTGATGTCGTAGATTATTTAAATTCAATATTTGTCAATGTATTTTTCAAGTGTGGTCGAACTAAGCTACGACAATTGTATGGCCAATCCTAAACATCTCTATTCATGTTAAAATCATTTTAGCGGTGGAATATTTTCGAAAATTTGTAATTTCTCGAATTTTAAATCCGTAAGCCATCTAGTATTGATTTGCATAACTAATTTGACAGATTACTATATCGGAATACAAAATTAGATGGCGCTCGCACTAAAATCAGTAATTCTAAAATATAAAATCCAATTAACGCTTAGACTTGGCTATGGTTTTAGTTACATTGCGTCCTAGCTTGATCCATCTGCGTATTGTTCATCAAATACCACAAATTTAACGGTAATCAAATAGGAATCAAGCTACGCTCAAATTATACCGGGTGTACCACAATTATTCACCACGCAGTTGTCCCTGGCTTTATTGTTTAATGTCGTAAATTACTTCACATTTTTCTAAATTTAATATTTATTTCTGAAAATAATCGAACTAAACTACGACATTATGGCCAACTACTAGGAATATTGGGTTTATTATTCCATAAATTCAATAAGTAACCAGTACGTAGCGCCGTAGCTTGATCCATCTGCAAAAGTAGTGAAGTATGAACCAAGCTACGATACGATAATCCAATTACAAGACAGAATTCAATAATATCATAATCACAGTTGAAAATAATTTTTAAATCTATCCAATTTCGAATTCGAGAGCCATCTAGTAGTAATTTGCATAACATCATACAGATTACTCCAAATCTAGATGGCGCTCACAATAAAAATACAGCACAAGAGACACCTATCCTATTTTATGCAAAATAGGTCAAATATGGAATAAAATCAATAATTTTCAGATATAAAATAGAATTTATTCTTACCTGTCGGCTTGATTCAATTACACCACGTCTTAGCTTAATTCATCTGCTTAGTTTTCATCAAATATACAAATTCTAATAATAACTACACTACTAAACCCAAATACTCAAGAGAATCCAATGACGTCACAATCACAAGAGACGAATTAATTGAGCTCTCCTATTTGGATATAATAGCTTGGTGTATTCTTTATGGACTAAGTTATGCAACCAAATATACACGAACTATAATTTTTTAATTATTTTAAATACAGCATAACTTTTTTAACAACCGAAGTAAGAAAATCTTTAGCCTTCTCGGTTTCCGAATTGAAATCGATTTTAATAGTCGGATGACGCGCTATACCATTAATTAAAGCCTTATCAGCCTCTTTAAATAAATCAACATGTAACAATTGTTTATCGATAATCGGTACAACAAGATTGAATTTATCGATTTTCTTATTGATACGATCAACACATTCCGAATACTCCTGTATACGATCCAACCAATTCTCATATTCGTCCTGTTTCAATGGTGAATCACTAAAATCGGTACGTTCATTCAATAAATCTTGTCGAAATTGTTGGATTTCATCTTTGATTTCTTTCTGTAACGAAATCCATTCCGGTGTGAAACCATTTTCGATTAGAACTTCATTGATTTTGTGCGTTGTTAGATCAACGAACGGATTGCGATTGTGTTGGTCGCGTAACGGTTTACCGCTACCTGGTAGATCGTTAAACTCCCCCTTCGACATTGATTCCTGGATCAAGTCCTCAACTAATCGTTCAATTCCATATTTCGTTTTGATGTCGTGTTCTAGCGATTTTTGCGATTGTTTCAACATCAACGAACCCTCTTCGGCTACAACTTTATTGATGCGATGTTTCAGAACGTTTTCAGTCGCCTGAACGGCCCGATATTTCGTGTATTGTTTCTCGCGTTCCATTGGCGTACCGGTACCGATACCGCCGTAACTCAAATATTGACGATGCTGGGGGGTGGTGTGTTTAATCTCGAATTGCTCCACCGGTTCTTCGATTATTTCCGGTTTTTCCTTGGTTTTCCACACCATTAGAGTCTTGAACGCTTTATCGATCTAATTATAAATGAATAATATTGAATTAGTTGTAATTATCGTGTTTTAATTGGAGATACTTTAGTGAATTTTTCTTCGTTCGCTTCGACACTACCGCTATCCGGATGGTAGATTTTCACCAATTTCAAGTAAGCGTCGCGGATTTGTTCCGGTGTACTCTCCACAGGCACGCCCAAAATTCGAGACGATTGCTGAAATATTAATAAATAATTTTATTCGAAAATCGGGCAGAACTAACCTCATATTCGAAACGCTTCAAGAATTGTGTACTGTAAAATACGCGATTATTGGCGATATTACACCGCGGATTTGTGGAAAATACACGAAATACCGACATTTGTGTGGAAATTTCGGAAATTTTCAAAATAACAATATTGTTATGAAATTTCAATGTCAAAATGTTAGGTTAGGTCAAGTCCGGCGGTAATTTCCATAGATTTGATTTGTCGTAATTTTGAAATCGACACTTAGCTAATAGAACAACACAAAATTCCCTAATTCAAGGCGATTTGATAAAAATTTAAAAAAAATATAATGTTAGGTTAGGCGATTTTAGCGGCAATTTCCACAGATTCGATTGGTCTAAATTTTGAGTTGGACAGAACGTAATTTTTACATAATCTCAAGGCAACTTGATTACAATTTAAGACAAATCAGCAATAACGTCACTGTTGATTACAATATTTAAATATTTTAGAATTTTTTAATAACTCGAAATTGACTCACTCTGTATATAAAACTGAATATTTTAGAAAAATAATTGTGGTACTACTGTAATATTTAATATTAGCGTCCTCTATATTTAGTTATCAATACTAACTCCCAATTATGCAACACAATACGAAATTCCCTAGTTTGCGTAATCAAGGCGATTTGATAAAAAATTTTAAAAAATGTAATGTTAGGTTAGGCGATTTTAGCGGCAATTTCCACAGATTCGATTGGTCAAAATTTCGAATTAGACATATCACATTGTTTACACAATCAAGGCAACTTGATTACAATTTAAAACAAATCAGTCATTGTTTATTACATTATTTAAATATATTAGATTTTTTTTAATAATTCGAAATTGACTCACTGTACCAAAATAGAATATAAACGATATATAAAATAGATAAACGACTATAGGTGGCAGTATTACTGTAATATTTAATATTAGCGCCCTCTATATTTAGTTATCGATACTAATTTCCAAGGAGTAAGAATTATTGGATCCGATGCTGGTTGAAATCACCAGCATCTGAGTTTGTTTTGTTTTCTTATTTATTAAAAAAATAAATCTTTAATTTTTGTAATCTAAATAAAAATCTAGAATCAACAAAGTTTTAAAGATAACAAACACTCGAAATTGGTAAGATAATTTTATTATTTTGACGGGAATATTCACAAGTATAAGAAAATAAAGTTTTTTAATAATTTATACGCGCCATAGAATATATCAACAGGTGTGCCAACATAAACACCTGCGGTTTGTTATTGTCTAGCATGCCGGTGTTTATATTTTGAAAAATTTGCACACGGCTCGATCTATCCATCTTTATTTTCTCCAAGTGCAAAAGTGGGATAGATGCGAAAAGTGTGGTTAGGAACAAGAGCGCCATGTTTATAAGTTTTTGTTTTTAACCATTTTGTTGTCTAAACAACGCTTCGCGAAAGAAAATTTTTCTGAATTGAAACCATCATTCGCGATGGACGATCCGGCCGATTCGAAGAATTTCCATTATTTCCGTTGTAAGAACGAAGTTTTCAAAGTCTATACGGACAATGTGAGTATTTCGAGTTGGTGACGAAATTTTTGCTGTTATCGCGGAATTTTCGCAAGAATCGACAAGTTTTGATCGGCATTTTTTCCGACTTACTTAATTCGAATGGTTTCATCTATTTTTCTGTTCTATTCCAGCTGCAAGCGGCGGTCGTCGAGCGGATGAAACAACAAATCGAAAATGAGGAGGTTGTTGTGCGTTTAATTGACTATAACAGGTAAATTTTTTAATTTTATTTTATTATTTGAATATTGTTTTGGATAGGAAACGAGATTCTAAACTAATCCTGATTGAAACTTGAACTCAAGTGTCGTTCAAATTCCGGTTTTATCTCCGTCTACTTGTGAGTTGAACAAAGACAATTGTAACCTTGACATTGTGGGTGTAAGGGTCTTTGAGAGAGCAATAAACAAAACTAAAATTTGGGGTGTCGGTGGTTGTCTTGAAATCGTCCAAAACTAAACATTTTGTAGACAACAAAACCAAACATCTTATCTTACATCGATGTTTGATAAATAAAAGCGATGAACTCCAAGAATTCCGACTATAATCGTAGTTTTTCCGCTTAGTTAACAGTTAGATTTCGATAAACATGCACACAATTGTGGTTTTCTTTGAATATTAAATTTGACTCTTCAATTTCTCGTCGATTCGTAAACATTTTATAAATAGTCGGGATTGTTATGGGAAACGGATCGAATTCTGTTTGTTTATTGAAATTTTCTAAGAGTTCAACATTTTATAAACGCATATTATTCAGTTATCAGCATTTTTATTTGTGTAATTATGCAAGTCTCCCCTTTCCCATCGTATCCTTCAATATTCTTATCAATTGTCAGTTGTATCGTCATTTCCTTCAATTAAACAACCGATAATTTCCCTTCGTTTGTTATAAAATTAAAACAGAGTGTTTAGTGTTGTTGAATTTTGTTATTGTGTTGTTTTCTATTTTATTTTATAGATGTGTGAAACGCGAAGATAAACAACAAATAATGAAGAATCAAGATTCATTGAAGAGAAAACGTGTACGTTCACATTTATTACAATTATTTAATTCACCAATTGATGATATTGATTGTGATCCATTGCCTGATAAAAAACGAAAATGTTTAAATAAAACGAACGATAAGCAATTATGTTATGCCATTGTTGATATGTTAGATGATTTAATATTTGAAGATGTTAAATTAGAACCAAAATTAGAAGATTTTGATAATTATCAAAATGATACTGTAATAATAAATACAGAAATCGGTAATTTAATTGATTATAAATGTGTTAAAAAATTGAATAGACCGATCATTTTACGTGCAATTACGAATTTTCAACAAATCAAAAAAGAGCCAATCGATGTTAATGAAAATATACCTGAAAATATTCAAAACAACGACAATAATATTGATAATGAAGCTGTAATGAACCAAAGACTGCCAGTAGAAACGCTTACAACAACGGAAACAACAATTGATAATAGAATTGTTGATAATGATAATAATAATAGTACTAATGATAGAATTAGTGATTATATTTTGATTATTTATGAATATTTGAGAGATTATTTGCGAATACTACATCAAATGAATATTTTAAATCGTTTATTTTCGCAAATATTCAAACAGTATGCTAGTAATCTTACCAAAGAATTAGTACAAATGCTTAATCAATGTCGTTATGTATTAGGTGAAGAATTTATGAAATATATCGTGTCATTTCAAGTACAACAATTACAAACATTCAATATTGATGACATATTTAATAAATTACTTGAATTACTTAAAAAAGACAATATAAATATTGAAAAATATAAATTCTTTAGTCATGTTTATCAATTTTTAAAACCACATCAAGAATCTATCTATAATGTGAATTTATTGAAAATTATTTATGATGAAATTGAGAAATTTTTGAAAGAGAGTGATGATGAACGTAAGCGTCAATTACAACCACCTGCAAATCAACCAACTCAAGGTTTGGTGAACCAACAACAACAAAATAATGTAGTAAATGAGTCACGATCTGTAGCTCAGTCTTTGTTGAATCACCAACAACAACAACAAACAAATTCGGTGACTCGTCAACAAGAGAACGTTATAAATGTAGCTCAACAACAACAAGAGAGTGTGTTAAATCAAGAAAGACCTGCAACTCAAATATCATTGAGCCATCAACAACAACAGCCAAGTAATTCAATAAATCAAAGAACTCCAGCTCAAACTTCATTAAATCAACAACAACAACAGCAAAGTAATTCAATAAATCAAAGAACTGCGGCTCAAACTTCATTAAATCAACAACAACAAGAGAATGTAGTAAATCAGCCACAATATGTGACTCAGTCTTTGTTGAATCACCATCAAGAACAGGAGGGTGTATTGCATCAAACAAGGTCTGTGACTCGTCAACAACAAGAAAGTGGATTGCATCAAACAAGGTCTGTGACTCGTCAACAACAAGAGAATGTAGTAAATCAGCCACAATATGTGACTCAGTCTTTGTTGAATCAACAACAACAAAAACAACACGACGAAGAACTTGCAACTAGAATATTACAATTACAACAACAACAAAATAATTTAATAAATCAACAAAGATCTGTAGCTCAAACAACATTAAATCCACAACAACAACATCAGAAACAACAAGAAAACGATCAAAGATCTGTAATTCTAATACCGATGAACCATCAAAATTTGCAGTATCAACAACAGCAGAAACAACAAGAGAATGCATTAAATCAGCAAAAAATTATAATCGAAACATTTTTGAGCTATCAGCATTATCAGCAAGTGTTGTTACAACAACAACAACAACAAAATAATCCGTTAAATCAACAAAGATCTGCAGCTCAAGTACCGTTGAATCACCAACAACAAGAAAATGTTTTAAATGAGCAAAGATCAATAGCTCGAACATCATTGAGTCACCAACAATTGCAACAACAAGATAATGGTTTAAATGAGCAACAACAAGAAAATTTGCAAAAATCTACTGCAACTAGAACAACATTGAGTCACCAACAGATTTTACAACAACAACAAAATGCATTAAATCAACAACGATCTGTAATTCAAGCACCGTTGAGTCATCAAAAACAACAACAATATCGACAAGAAAATTTACAAAAATCTACAACTGAAACATCATTATTGAAACAACAATTGAATGAACCGAAATTCTTGGAGGCGTTTTTGAATTTTCATCAATTGACTCAAAAACAACAATATCAACAACAAACGAGTGGATTACATCAAACAAGATCTGTGACTCGTCAACAACAAGCGAGTAAATCAAATCAAAAAAAATCTAGTGCAACTCAACAAACAACATCGAAATATTTACAACAACAGATACATAAAAAATCAAATTATGAAAAACAACAGTATTCATCTAATAGTGTTCCTATAAATCTTTCAAATTCATCAAATTGTTTCGTTGCTTCGTTATCAAATCGACAATTAAAACCACAATCACAACAACCACAACCGCAAGTTGAAACGCCAATTGTTTTTACACAAATCCAATTAACAATGTTGGAAGAACAAATAAAAGATTATCATAAATTAGTTCAATTTAAACAATTAATGAAAAATAATACATCGCAAATACAACAAAATCAACCATCTGTAATAGTGACATCATCTTCGACTCATCAATTTGTGAACAATTTGGGTAATATTATACGGAAAGTTGATGGAAATATA
The DNA here is from genome assembly GCA_013841215.1 of Hycleus cichorii. Taxonomy (NCBI): domain Eukaryota; kingdom Metazoa; phylum Arthropoda; class Insecta; order Coleoptera; family Meloidae; genus Hycleus; species Hycleus cichorii. The sequence continues at coordinate 67,532 of JACDRQ010000267.1, read as the reverse complement.
GCAAATTCAAATCATAATCGTTCAATAAAACAAATTAATGGACAATTATCTAAACAACAATTTAATAATTCAACAATAACGAGAAATTCAGCTCAATCGAAAGTACAATTGGCCAGTTCATCAGTATTATCTTCACAACAACAACGCGAACAACCAACAGTATTACCTGAATTAACCCCAATTTCAACAACAACAACAACAGTATTAAGTTCAACAACTCCAATTAGAGAAGTTGTGAAGAGTTCAACAACAACAACAACAACATCTACGACATCGGAATTGTGTAAAGAGAGTTTGAGAATTTCACCAACAACTTCATTATCTGATTCATTATTTTCATCAATTCCTCCACCTATACCTACAACAACTGAAAATACAACAACAACAACATGTTTACCAACATTAACACTTATTTTAACAACACCAACAACAACAACAACAACATCAACATCACCGATAGTAACAACAAAAATCGAACCGGAATTAATTGAAAATCCAACAATTGAAGATAAAGATGATGCAATAGCTGAAACTGTATCATCATCAATTCAAACAAAACAAGAATCTGAATCTTCATTAGTTGAAAATAATGAAGCACCTATAGAATTATTACAATCGTCAATTCAGACAAAACAAGAAACTACATCTCGATCTTCATCACCAACAACACTACCATTATTGGAGACAATTAGAAATGATGAACCAATAAAATTATTACAATCATTTGAAATTAAAAGTGAAGATTGTAAAGAAATCGATAATTTAAATTATGAATATAATGGATTCGGTGATGATACAACAATTAAATTGAATGATTATATCAATATTGATGATCTTTATAAACATATCAAGATTGAGAAGAAGGATGGTGGTGTATCACCATCAGATAGTGGTCTGGGTAGTCCGTTTGATATGGAAATGGTATAAATTTGATTATTTTTTATAAATTCTAAATCTAAATGTTTCTTCTATTCAATTATAGGCTGATTTATTGCATTCAAATAATGATGATGTTCAAATAATATCGGATTGTATATCAGGACAGAATGAGGAGTCGTCAATTTGTTTATGTGGCAAAAAGGCGTTATATTTGTGTGCTTGTCGATACTCAATGTATTGTAGTGAAACGTGTCGGGTATAAGATTTATTTTTAATTATTTTCCTAGAATAATTCATTATTTTTACAGTTGATCGACTGGAAGTGCCATAAAAGTTTATGTTTACGAACAATTCGTTAATTTCCGTAAATTTTTTATTTTTATTTTTTTTAAAGTTATTATTAGAATAGAGAATTTTGTACTTTCCTTAAAAAACAAGAAATATAAATTGTTTTAATGTAGAGAAACTAAAATTACGTTTCCTGCTGTTAAAAAAATGCTTAAAAATCGATCCTAAGAAGCCTCAATCTTAAGTATAGATTTGCACATTTGGGCCGACTTAGGGCAAGATCTTGTTAAGCGAGGCTAAGTATGAGTGTCTCTACTTAGCAAGATCTTCCCTTAAATTGGCCTAAATGGGCTTGTAAGTCTGTCTAACTCAAGGGCTTAAGAACAAAAATCGGGCTTTGTTGGTCACTCAAGTGTTTGTAAAAAATAATTTCGCGATTCTTACACCAAATCTCTTGCTAAGGAGTTAAATAAGGAAAGGAAACCGAATTTTAAGCGTAAAATTTGCTGAAAATGGCGAATTTTATATTAAGGACACAGAGTACATCTCCCGATTTGAACCGGCGAAAATATGAATTTGTAACTCGCTCGTCCTTGGGGCTACGACAACCGCAAATAGATTTTTGAAAGGGGCATTCCTTATAGCCCCTAACGGTTTTTTCCGTTTTTCAAAATATTGATATAAATTTGAATTACAGACGAAAATCTAGCAGTTTTTTTCATATTTTTGTACAATTTCTTATATTTTCTCTTATTACTTGGCCAATTCTGATTATTTTGCAAAAGTTCTTGTACCGTTAGAAAATTAAGAAAACTTCTGTACGCGATAACAGTTTTTCTCCTACAGTTTTTATCTTACAGCATTGATCAACCCATCATTCGAAAGGCGGAAGGCAAGATGAAAAGCTTTTTTTGATATTTTGAAAATTGCCCGAGATATCGCGGAAAAACCATGCGGTTTTTCTGGCATTGTTTTGACTTATTAAAATTAATAATTTGCTTTGAAATACATACGGTTAGGTAGATAATTTTGTCCTGTTTCCGCTTGGTCCATTATTTTTGTAAAAAGTGTTGATTTCTTGAAGAAAATGGAATGAAAATCCAGTCTCTTTGTGTATTACAAGCAAGATAACCCGCCATACTGGTAGACAGTGCGCGTTTGTTAAATCGAATCGTGTGTCTCGCTTTAGATTGAGCGTTGATGATTCCACAAACTTTCGACCTGGCAAATCCGCAATGTTACGTGTAGCAAAATAACGACGTTGGATTTCCACTCAATTTTCTTCGGGAAATCAACATTTTTTACAAAAATAATAAGCCAATCGTAAACAGGACAAAATTATCTACATAACCGTATGTGTTTTAAAGCAAAATAATCAGTTTAAATATGTGTAAACAATGCCAGAAAAACCAGTTGGTTTTTCCGCAATAACTCAGGCAATTTCCAAAATATCAAAAAAAGCTTTCTATTTTGTACCCCGCCTTTGTATCAGCTTTCGAATGAGGGGTTGATCAATGCTGTAAAATAAAAATTGTAGGAGAAAACCTGTTGTAGCTTACAGAAGTTTTCTTAATTTTCCGGAAAACTAGCGGCGGAATCGGAAAATTTCTTGAATATTTGAAAAGAACTTTTTATTTGCTATCTAACGGTACAAGAATTTTTGCAAAATAATCAAAATTGGCCAAGTAATAAGAGAAAACATAAGAAATTGTACAAAAATAGGAAAAAAAAAAAGTTAGATTTTCGTCTGTAATTCAAATTTGTATCAACATTTTGAAAAACGAGAAGAACCATTGGATTCTATAAGAAATGCTCTTTTCAAAAATCTATTTCCGGTTGTCGTAGTCCCAAGGACGAGCGGGAAATCGCTTCACATTTCTGTCGGTAAAAACCATGAGATGTACCTTGTCCCCTTGAAGATTATGTCTAAAGACGAAAAATTGAACTCAAAGTACACTGAGTGTGTTTTAAGCCTTAAATTTTGTGCTCAAAATCCGAAGTTTTACTTAAAATTCGGTTATATTCACTATTTTCTATCAAAATCTTCCACGATTAAAGCCCAAATAAGAATTTTTGAAATAAATGATTCTTCTCGTACTGAGTTTCTCCCCAATAGGCGGCTAAGTATGGGGGATTTTAGGGCCAAAATTACATCTAAAGATCAGAAAATTCAACTCAAAAGTCTGCTTAAAGTGACTCGCGGTTTTATGAGTCAGAATCGGCAAAAACTTAACTTTAGAAGAAAAATACGATGAAGTTTACAATTTAAGATTGAAATTTATGACTTAAGCCTTGGAAGACGTTCTTCTCATACTTGCTAAGAAGAGACTTAGTATGGGAAAAAACACCGTGTTTTAAGCACAAAAATGGCGGATTTTATGACAAAAATTGAGCCCAAAGATGAGAAAATTCAACCAAAAGTTGCTAAAAATGCCTCTTGGTTTCACCCGTTCAGAAACGACACAAACTACGCTTTAAAACAAACTTAAAATCTAAAGTCTTACTTGAAATGCAACTAAAATTATTTAGTATCAAAATTTTGCATAATTAAGTTTAAATTTGAATTCTTGAAAAACATTTGAAATTAAGTACACTCAATGGAAGATTGACGAGAACATGACGGAATAAAAGTCCCTCAATTTTACTAATTAAATCCGGTAAGAATCTAGTAACTTTATGTAGATTTAGTTGGCAGTGCAATTAAATTATTGGTTGTTTTAAAATTGGCCGCCTTTATAGAAAACTAAGTTTTGTTTTCAATGCAAGATTATTGGTTATTTTCAAGCGTTGCGCCTTTATAGAAAACTAATGAGATTTTTTTCAAATAAAATCTTACGTTCAGCGAGTAAATCGAGTATAGTATTTAATTTCTACTTGGTTAAATTTCGCGGTAAATTATTTTAAATTTTAAATGATATTGGCAACGTTGTCGGCAATACCAACATATCAACCTTACTATTCCTGTCTAATTTAGAGATTGGTTCATCGACACAATTTAAAATAGGCTTTATTTAAATTGCTATTATTATCATAATTTAGTAATATTATCAATAATTTAATAAAATTTGTCTTACAATACAGAATTTTAATTATTGTTGTAAAAATTAAGAAAATTGGTGGTTTAGGCAACACCCAATACACATCTCTATTTTGTGACATTGGACGTAATGTACGGGACAGATTTTTAATTTTCTTCTGGGAAATTTACAAGAAAAATCCGTGAAAATTTACTAATCATCATACGTAGCATTATTTCAGGTATTTTCGATTGTATTAAACTATAATTTTGTGTTATAATTTCAATCAATAATCGAACATAACCTCAATTTTTGTTATTATATAATTATTGTTATTATGCCTTTTTATTTTACAGCAAACATGTTACGTACTACCGTAAATCGTTTATTAAATGCAACTAAAACGAATCATGTCGTATTTATACGGACAACATCAGCCGTCACTAATCCACAACCGCAAAAAATCGAAGTTTTCATCGACGATAAACCAGTACTGGTAGAACCCGGCACCACGGTACTACAAGCTGCCGCAATGGTCGGCGTTGAAATACCGCGTTTCTGCTACCATGAACGTTTAGCCGTCGCCGGTAATTGTCGTATGTGTTTAGTTGAAGTGGAAAAATCACCGAAACCGGTGGCCGCCTGTGCCATGCCCGTTATGAAAGGTTGGCGCATCAAAACCGATTCGGAAATGACCCGGAAGGCACGCGAAGGCGTCATGGAATTCCTCCTAGTCAATCATCCATTAGATTGTCCGATTTGCGATCAGGGCGGCGAATGCGATCTGCAAGATCAAAGTATGGCATTCGGTTCGGACCGGTCGCGTTTCACCGACATCCAATTCAGTGGTAAACGTGCCGTTGAAGATAAAGATATTGGTCCGTTAATTAAAACTGTAATGACCCGATGTATACATTGTACGCGTTGTATACGTTTCGCTTCCGAAATAGCCGGTGTTGATGATTTGGGTACAACCGGACGTGGTTCTAATATGGAAATTGGTACTTATGTACAGAAATTCTTCTTATCGGAATTGAGTGGCAATGTTATCGATTTATGTCCAGTTGGTGCTTTAACTAGTAAACCATATAGTTTCACGGCACGTCCTTGGGAGATTCGTAAAATCGATTCGATCGATATTTTAGACGCTTTAGGTTCTAATATTGTTGTCTCAACTCGTACTGGTGAAGTTATGCGAATTATGCCGCGTACTAATGAAGAAATCAACGAAGAATGGCTATCAGATAAAGCACGTTTCTCCTATGACGGTTTGAAACGACAACGTTTAGTCACGCCAATGGTGCGCGATAATAAAAACCAATTAAAACCGTGCGATTGGGAAACAGCTCTATTAACCGTGGGTAAAGTTTTAAAACAGAATAGTCGACAAATTGGTGGTATTGTTGGTGGTTTAGTTGATGCGGAAACTTTAATCGCTTTTAAAGATTTATTAAATCGTCTAGGTTCGGAATTATTATGTACAGAACAAACATTCCCATTAGCCGCGTCCGGTATTGATTTTCGTTCGAATTATCTACTAAATACCCGTATTGCCGGCGTCGAAGAGGCCGATTTTGTTCTATTAATCGGTACGAACCCCCGATTCGAAGCCCCATTATTGAACGCTCGTTTACGCAAAGCTTATATCCATAACGAAACAAATATTGCGTTAATTGGGCCGAAAGTTGATTTGACTTATCAGTATAATCATCTAGGCGAAGGTCCGGATGTTTTGTTAGAAATGGTAGAGGATCAACAACATCCGGTTATAAAACAATTAAAATCGGCGAAAAAACCGTTAATTATAATCGGTTCGGAGATTTTACAACGATCCGATGGTGGCGGTATTCTTGGTATATGTCAAAATTTAGCTATTTCCCTATCGAAGAATAATAATTGGAAAATTTTAAATGTTCTACATAAAGTTGCAAGTCAAGTTGCCGCTTTAGATCTCGGCTATACACCCGGTCTTGAACATATAGAAAAAAATAAAAATAAACTAAAAGTATTATATTTAATTGGTGCTGGTGATGATGTTGAACTAGAAAAATATAAAGAAAATGGTTATTTTATTATCTATCAAGGCCATCATGGTGATACCGGTGCCCAATTAGCTGATGTTATTCTACCCGGTGTTGCTTATACTGAAAAACAAGCAACTTATGTTAATACAGAAGGACGGGCACAGGAGACTTTACCAGCTGTAACACCACCCGGTTTAGCACGAATCGATTGGAAGATTCTACGTGCTCTATCTGAAGTTATTGATGTTAAATTGCCTTATGATAATTTAGATGAAATTCGTGATCGTTTAGAACAAGTTGCGCCACATTTAACGCGCTATGGTGCCGCTGAGGAGGCCAATTATATCCGACAAGCTGAAGAATTAGCCAATGTAATTTTCAATTGATTTGCAGAGGTGTTGAATCAAAGTAGAGAGTGCCATTAGAAAAATTTGAGTCCCGTAGTTCGTTTGGAAGTTGGTCAAAACAAGTAAATTGGCCCAAAATTGCTCGATAAATTTGTACTATTGGAGGAAGAAGTCAATTTTGGAATGATCCTCATTCTGTGTCACTTTACGAGGCTTTTTGGCCGACTTTCAATGAGCTATACGGTTCTAATTTTGCTAAAATTGCTCCGGGAGTCCCTCAAAAAATCCTTAAAATGTTTTTCAAAACGCTCATCGTCCGGAGTGACGAACCTAGTAAAAGGAAAGTTCAAATATTTGGCGAGTAATTTGAAGAATATTTCAATTTATAGAAGGATCTTTGAAGATTATTCTAGGAATATTTGAACTTTGTAGCTCATTGTTAAGTTGGTTGAAAATGCTAATTTTTGAGGATAATTCGCGATTTTTATCAATCAATGAGGCATAAAATGACTTGATTGAGGGTATTTATCAACATTCTCTTTTATTCTGAGTCATTTGTTGCATTTAGTTCGTTTTTAAAAATCGCAGGATTACTCAAAACGAGCATTTCTAACCAATTTCCTAATGAAATACGAATTGAAATTTTAAAATCATCTCCAATAAGTCCCTGAAATATTTAGTTTATCTAGAAAAAATATTTCAAAAATTTAGAGACTTCCTGGGCGACATTTTATCGAAATTTGGACCTGGTAGCTCGTTAAAAAATGCTCATTTTGGACGATATCGCAATTCTCACCTTAAATAGCTAAGAATGATTGCATCTTCCAACATTCCGTTTATTCTGGAATCGTTGCATTATTAAGACGGGCTTCTCGATGAGCTACAAGGCTCAAATTTTGCTAAAATTGCTCCAGTAGTTCCTCAAAAAAATCTTTAAAATATTTTTCAAAACGCTCATCGTCCAGGGTGACGAACCTAGTAAATGGAAAGTTCAAATATTTGGCGAGTAATTTGAAGAATATTTCAATTTATAGAAGGATCTTTAAAGATTATTCTAGGAATATTTGAACCTTGTAGCTCATTGTAAAGTTGGTTGAAAGTGCTAATTTTTGAGGATAATTCGCGATTTTCAATGAAACACAAAACGACTAAAAATGATTCGATTGGGTGTATTTTTCAACATTCTCTTTTATTCTGAGTCATTTGTTGCATTTAGTTCGTTTTCAAAAATAGCAAAATTACTCAAAACTAGCATTCTTCAACCAATTTACGAATGAAATACGCGGTTGAAATTTTAAAATCATCTCCAATAAATCCTCAAAATATTCCGTTAATCTACAAGAATTTAGAGACTGTCTGGGCGTTATTTTAGCAAAATTTGGGCCTGGTAGCTCGAAAAGTGCCAATTTTAGACAATGTCGCGATTCTCATCAATCAACTACACACCTAAAATGGCTAAGAATGATTCCAACATTCCGTTTATTCTGGAATCGTTGTTTCTCGATGAGCTACAGGGCTCAAATTTTGCTAAAATCATCTAGAGACCCTCTAATAAATCTGCTTTTAGTTCAACACCCGGTATAGTTCGTTTAATTAACGGAATTGTATTTTTCAGGCCGCCGATTTATGCGTGGATCATTGCAAGCCATTCGATTTGAAATTAAAAGAATTAAAGGATTTCTACATGACTGATACGATAAGTCGAGCCTCGCCAACAATGGCCAAATGCGTTCAAGCTGTTCTTAAACAGAAAGAATCGAATTATTAAAGGTGAACATTTTGGAAATAAACTAGTAAGTTTTTAATTATTATTTTTTGCCTCGTAATTATTTCTAAACAATTGTAAATACAGAAATCAATAAAGAATGGAAAAATAATTTAAAAATACAAATCTATAAAACGACATTGTTTTCAATACCGAAAGCGCACAGTATAATCGAATCGTTATTATCATCATTGATAATAGCACCGATTTCCAATAAATTACATTCGTTTATATCGAATTGATAACAATAAATCGATAGATCTGTATCGTCGTTCAATAAATATTCGTAATTTTGTTTAACATAGTTGTGAATTTGTTGATTTTCGCTTGGTAGAATTTCTAATTTCGTTGAATTATTAATTGGATCCTCTTTGGTATAATTTAAACAATTTATAATGCGTATTGTACTATTCCGATTTATCGTTAATAGTTTTATTGTGAATTTAATCGGTAGTTTTATTGTTTTTATAATGTAGAACAAGACGATTTGTCCATTTAATATGAAATCACATTGAAATAATCGGTGTATATAACAATCGGATTTGTTTAAAAATTCTTTCGTTATTAAACAACGTACACCTTTTACTGGATAATAACATTGTAAACATTTACATTTATTCGTTAATGTGGTTATATCTTTATAATCACCATCGATGATATCGTTCGGTAGTTGTGTTGGGTGTTTAATTTTCGATAATTGTTGGTGTTGTGCGGAAATATTGTAAATTGCCTATAACAAATTTATTAATTGTACAAATCGTATTCTCTAACTTTATAAATATTCGCTACCATAACAACGCTAGAAGAATTGAAAAGAGACAAGAATAAAACCTCCAGCATTGTCATAGCAACGAATCACCAAAATACAGTCGTATTCTGCAACTTTTTGTAGATTTGTTACCGTGACAACGTAGATACACAATTAATCTCATCAGTACAGATTGTTTACAGATTTCGAAAACTTTTAACAAGTCAAACTAATAGAAATGATGGAATTAATGATCTACAACGTTGTCATGGTAACGGATTTACAAAAGTTATAGAATACAACTGACTGTCAGCAATTAAATTTTTCCTATTTTGCGTTATTTCTCAATTAATTTGAATGTGATAATAACCGTTTAGATACTCGTATACAGACGTTTAAGGAGTTCTATTTGATGGAAGTTTCTGAAATTTGGTATGCCCCCGTTTTTCCACCTGAACTACATCTGGAAAATAGTTGTGTTGTTCTATCAACCCCCGGTGTATGGGGTAGTGCACCCTACTTTCTTATTTTAAATATAATGGTATATTTTTTATTCCATATTTAGATTTTACGCTAAAAATGAAATAGACTTTGATAACATGACCTATGGTCTAGCGTTAATAATTTTTCAGGAATTTCGACTTTTTCTGAAAATTTTGATTTTGTAGTGTTTGTTTGAAAAATTCATATATTTGAAGATATCGTCGATAGATAATCCAAATTTGGAACTCGAATAGTTTAAACTATGTACTTTACGCCAGATTTTTCAGAAATGAATTATCTTTCAGCATTTAGCTGAAATAAATGTTTCTTTCAGCCAATTTTCAAAACGCTATATCTTTCTTATTTTAAATGGAATGGTATATTTTTCTTTACACGGTTGGATAGAGAAAAAAATTCTGCATCGAACTGTATTAGCATTCTCTATACCTGTCGCTGATAGTTTTTCAGTTATTTAAGATTAAAATTTTCAATAGTCTTATCCCCAGTCTGAAACCGACTAGTGTCTAGTTGTCTATGACTTAAAATTCGCCTATTTGAAATGCATAGGCGGCTTAGCAAATTGACATTAACTGTCACATTTGAGGTTAACAATGATTATTTTGTATGTTTTTTCAGCGATTTCAGCCAATTTTACATGAAAAGAAAATCCAATTAATTTTAATTTAATTATTTGTCAACTTTTTCTATGATTTTTAAATTAAAAACTATAAAAATAATCAATTATTTAGATGTTAATTGTGACAGAAGGTTGTTTCGCCAAGCCTACTATGTTTTAGTATTTCGTTTCAGGGGGTAAATTCTAAGAAACCAAAAACTTGAATAACTGAAAAATTATTAAGAATAGGTATAGGGAGTGCTAATATGATTCGATGTAGAATTTTTTTCTCTATCTAACCGTGTAAAGAAAAATATACCATTCCATTTACAATAAGAAAGTTATGGCTCTTTGAAAATTCGCCGAAAGAAAAACTGATTTCAACTAAACGCTGAAAGATAATTCAATTCTATAAAATTTAACGTAAAGTACATAGTTTGAACTATTTAATTTCCAAATTTGGATTGTCTAGCAATAATATTTTCCGAGATATGATTTTTTTAATAAAACACTACAAAATCAAAGTTTTCAGAAAAAGTCAAAATTCCTGAAAAACTATTAACGTTAGACCATAAGTCACGTTATCAAAGTCTATTTCATTCTTACCATAGAATCTAAATATGAAATAAAAAATATACCATTCCATTTAAAATAAGAAAGTAGGGTGCACTACCCCATACACCGGGGGTTGATAGAACAACAAAACTATTTTCCAGATGTAGTTCAGGTGGAAAAACGGGTGCATACCAAATTTCAGCAACTTTCATCAATTAGAATTAGATTAACTTTTGAAACTCGTGTTTCAATATAACAATACCTGATTGGTTCCTGTAAAGAAACTAGTGCGGAAATAGTCCCGTATCGGATGCGTATACAAATACGGCCATAAACTATTCCAAAATGTCGAATCTCGATTGATGAAAATCTCAAAAAATTCCTGATCACTCGGTGATTTTTTCTGTAAAGTTTCATGCGTCCATCCGGGTGCAAATATTGCCATTGATAAATGATAACGTCGAATTATCTGTGCGGCTTTAAAACAATTGAAATTACCACCACCGTACGTATTACGGCCGAACACATCGATACCAACGTAAACGTCATTGAGCCGGTGTTTTGCGTAATCGCAAGTTCGTTTGATATTCTCCAAATTCCAAACGTAATTCAGGAAAATACCGTCGCAATTATCGAAGAAATATTTATTGTTCGAATTCAATTCGTTTTGCCATTTTAATTCGCCGGTTTCTATAACACTATCGTACCAGATTATCAAATGATCCGGATTTAATTCGTGGATTTTGATCGTTAAATACGACACGAATCGTTTCAATAATTCGGTATTTGCAACTAAGGCGTTTTCGATGTTCAATAACCAACCGTCGAAATTGAAAAGTTTCGTTATTTGAACTAGAGACGTGGCGAAAATTCGCATTGTATCCTCGTCTTTGAGGATTTTCGCGCAAATCTTCTGACCATCATCGAATTCGGTGATCAGCGTACCCAGAATTTTACACCCATTCTTATGCGCCGTATTCGTCCAACACAACGGCGGTATTGTTATCAGATAATGACTGAAATAGACGAAAATATCGATGTGATTCCAATGATAAAACGAATACAAATTGCCGATATTCGTGCCTGACAAAAACCTAAAATTAATTTAAAAACAATCATTTTTATCTGTGAAATAAACGAATTTACCTGTCTTCAAGATAGCCGCCTTTATAGTCGTGACAGACTAGTGTTTTCGGTACACAACGGCGGTCCAGTCGTTTTTGCGGCCGGAAATTCTTCGCGTCCACATGACAATCGTTGATCACATTCGGACAGACTGTATCGCTGCGTTTCTTTAACGGTAAAATACGCTCAATCCACTCCGGTGGATTGTCAATGATGTCGTTGATATCGTCGAGAACAGTAATCGGGAATGATTCGTTGTTGTAATCGAACGATTTCATTTTTTTAGCCGGCGTTGGTAGCGTATCACTATCTGGTACTTGTACATCTACAATAGCGACTAATTAATGTTTAATTTCATTAAAAACAAATATAATTACTCTGCATTGTGTTGTTGTTTGTTTATCTGTAATTGTTTTAAGGACGGAAATAGGAAGTTCATTTAATTACGAATTTTGATAGTGTTGCATGCGGTTTGATAATTTCGTATGATAACGATTAGATTTCCGCTTTCCGGCTTATCTAAACGGGAAAATTATATAATCCAATCGCAATAAAAATTTCCCGATTCTAACCTCATTTTCTTGCCGTCTATAGGTTATGTTGCAACAACAGTGTTGTCACATCAATCTCGCTATTATAGTCCCTTGTGTTATTCCAACAAATACGGAAATTGGGGCGTTAGAAATTATAAATAAATTTGGTATAAAACATGGAACAATTTGTTTGATTTTATATTTGATTAGATTAATTAAAATGTTTATAATTTTGGGTAATTTGTTTAAATCCGGCAACGTTGATGGTATAAAACAGAAAGATGGCGCCACCTTCGACGAAAACGGCAACGAAACCCAAAAATTTCAAAAATAAAAAAAATCGCGAAACTAAACTCGCATTAGTTTTCGATCCGAAGAAACGAAGGTAAGAATACTTAAATTACCCTAATTTCAATAATTCAACCAAATTTAATTGAAAAAAATAATAAAACATAACCTCACTTTTCCGCATTGTAACTCGTTTTTTTTGTAGAGAATTCCTGACTGGTTTCCATAAACGTAAATTACAACGACAACAAACGGCTAAAGAGCAGCTACAACAACAATTGAAATTAGAACAGAAACGTTTACGCGATGAAGCTAAAGAGAGTTTTAATAAATTGGTATTGTCGCATAAACGCATCCCAGAATTGGATGATTTCTTGGCAAAACATGAAGTCAAACAGGAGGAATACGACGATACTGCTGCAGATGGTGATGGTGTTACCGTTAAAGTCGTCGAATTGAACCCGAACGAGATTGCTTTTGATAACAATTGGATCGGCGAGAATACGTTCACATATCAAACCGTTAAGAAAGAGGAAGAAGAAGAAGAAGAAGAAGAATGTGGAGATGATCGTGATGATGTTGGAGTTAAAGGGATGGAATTAAGGGATGAGCTACAAAAAACACAACAACTGGAACAAAAACAAGAGAAAAAAACGTTCAAATCGAAACGCGATATTAAGAAATTATTGAAAAAGAAAGCTACACAAAAGGTGAAACAGAGTCGAGTGTTTCAAAAGAAGAATCAATACGAACGGCGGAAACAATTGAAGAAAAATCGTGTATCGACGAGACAACAGGAGAAACAAGAGAAACGGAATACTAGAAAACGTAGAAAATGATCGTTATTTTTATATAAAAATACAGGGCGATTCACCGAAATTGCATACGACACGAACTTAAATTTTATATTTGGTAACTTTAGGTTTATCTAATTGGTACTCGACGGTAACTATAGGCGAGAGAATCGTGTAAACCCCCTATATAAAATGTTAATAATAGGAATAATCGTTTAATATTATCACTGATAAGATTTTATCCCTAAACAATAACGATTTTGTTAGGAATATAGCAAAATTTGAACCTCATAGCTCATTGGAAAACTGGTGAAAAACAGCTTTAATCAAATCATGTCGCGAAACTTGAACTTGACAGCTGGACAAATTAAAGCCGTTTTCACTAATTTCCCGGTAAGCTACAAAGTTCTAATTTTGATAGACTATCCCTTTAAGACAACCTTATAAATCGCTAAAATATTTTTCAATTCTAATAATTGTACGAGAATTTCGGAATGATGAACATTTAATATATTCAAATTGAAACGGTTTCCCACCAATTTTCCAACGAGCTACGAAGTTCTAATTTTGCCAAAATGTTGTCTCGGCACTGTCCAACAAATCCGCAAATTATTTTCCAAATTGCCCGGTAATTAATAGAAATTTAGAACTATACTCTATTTTTAAACTAGGAGTGATTAAATTGGTTATTTTGCAGACAAGTTTACACAACTCAAAAATAATATTTAAAAAGCTGTTTTGATAGCATTCTAATATGAATTTGTTAATTTTGAAGCTAGTTCTCATCGTGTTAGATTTAAAATAAGAACGAGTCGAAATAGTTGAATCGATATAGTGACTTTTTCTGTGTAAGTCCGGCTTTAACTATTGCTTACACCTAGTTTAAAACCAATATATGAGTATTTACGTGAAACGGGCAGTATACATAGATTTAGGACAGGGTTAGGCTACAATTAGTGCTGATATACCGTGATAACGCAACTACAGATGAATTGATGGAGTGAATCATCCTGTATAAATTCTAAATGTATTATAATATTTGAGCTACAATTAGTAGTGACAGTTAGGCGACAATTAACGTTAACGTACAGTGATAACGCAACTATAGCTAAATTGATAGAGTGAATCATCCTGTATAAATTCTAAATAATCTTTTTATCACTGCTACAATTTTATCTCTAAAATAACGTTGTTTTTTTTTGTATTAAATTAATATTTGAGCTACAATTAGTGACATACAGTGCTACCAATTCCAGTATCGACCTAATTTATTTTATCTTGATATATTCGGCAATTTAAATGCATAAATAGCGCATAATTATAGTTATTATCAGTCGAATTTCCGCTGGAAATTATCATTTGACTATAAAAATTGGGTTAATGTTGTTATTATTATTGTTTGGTTGTATTATCGTATTATTATACATAGAATAGAACAAAAGGCAAAAAAAAATGGAACTCTAGATGTGGATCAATAATTTGATAAGAGTGATAAAGGAAGAGAACGAATAAATTCGACGTTAATTGAATCGAAAGAACACAAAAATTTCGTTAATATTGTAAGTATTTTTGATTAAATTGAGTATTGATTGAAATATGGTGGATGCGCCTTTTCAATTTTTAGGGCAATATTAGAATGCCTCTCGTGGATATGTTCCGCAGGGCCTCCACTTATATTCTAGGCAATAATTACAACGATATTAACGATAAATTAATGAATTTCACCAAACAATACGACGATAATGAGGTGTTGTATTGTAAGAATAATGTTTGTGTACATCCACCGATAATGATAAGGAATAATGTTGATATCATTCATCATCCTGGTTATTTGACTATAACGACAAAGATATTCGTTGATCAATACAATAATAGTAGAAGACCTACGTTATTTTTAACGTGGATACCGAATACGGCGCTAACTAAAACAACAACTACCACAAGTATGGAGAGTTTGAATTCCAATGATTCTTCATCGACAACAACAACAACAAATCCGTTTTTAATGAATCAAGATTTAAATAACGATTCAATTAGTTCGTTATCGTTATCATCGTTGACTATAGATAGTTGTTATGAGAAAAATACGGTTAATATCAATATATCGAGTCCGGATGTTGAGATATTAACAACGCCAGATTTAGACCAGAAAACCACCCTAGACAGTACAAATTCTAGTCCGATATTATCGACGAAACAACAACACAAATGCCACCGATTTGGCGTCGATTTAAGCCAAATGCGATCACTTCGCTTATTCTTCAATGATGATAATTGCACTTGTGGACAATTAGTGATAGCATCACGGGAATCCCAGTATAAAATCTTACATTTCCATTACGGCGGTCTGGATCATTTAGCTCAAGTCCTCCACCAATGGCACTCGTTGTTGCACAATATCAAAACGATCACCACCAATGATGGTGGCGATGATGAAATATTACCATTTCGACACTTTATGGTGGTAGGCCGGCCGGAAGTGTCCGATTTAGAATTGCACCCGGAAGAGGGGCAAGTTGCGAAATTGACGAGTCAATTATTTTATAGTTTATTCAACGTTTATGGACAATTAGAGGATGATTTGACGTTGCGCAAGACGATCTTCTTCAACGGTATGGATCGTGATTTGCGTAAGAACGTGTGGCCGTTCCTTCTACATTTGTATCCTTATCAGAGTACGTACAATGAGCGGCAACAAATCGACCAATTACACCGTTTAGAATACGAGGAGATAACGCGTAGACGTTTGGAATTAACCGGTAAACAACTACAACAATTCAAACGATACACCCAGAGTGTTATCGAGAAGGATGTAATACGGACAGATCGTTGTAATCCGTATTTTATGGGCGATGATGATAATCCGAATTTGATAAAAATGAAAAATATTCTGTTGAATTATTCGATTTATAATCCACAATTGGGTTATACGCAAGGTATGAGCGATTTATTGGCGCCGATTTTGTGCGAATTAAACGACGAAATTATGTCGTTTTGGTGTTTTGTTGGTTTGATGCAACAACGCGGCGTTTTTGTAGCAACACCAACCGATCACGATATGGATTGTAATTTGAAATATTTAAAAGAATTAATCCATCTGTTATTGCCGAAATTCTATCAACATTTGGAGAAATACAAGGACGATACGACTAGCGAACTGTTATTCGTCCACCGTTGGATTCTGTTGTGTTTTAAACGCGAATTCACCGAAGCCGTGGCGTTGCGCATTTGGGAAGCTTGTTGGTCCAATTATCTGACCGATTATTTCCATTTATTTATCTGTTTATCGATAATTAGCGTGTACGTTGATGATGTGATCCGGCAGGATTTGTGCGCCGATGAGATGTTGTTGTATTTTAGTTCGTTAGCGATGTATATGGATGGACAGTTGATTATAAGGAAAGCTCGAGGATTGTTGCATCAATTCCGGCAATTGCGCGAAATTCCGTGTACGTTGAGTGATTTGTGTCGGAAATGCGGCCCGGGTATTTGGGATAGTACGCATAGTCCGCGGATTTATTGTATTGGTGGTGGTAATAATGGTTGTTGTAGCCGTTTTTAAATTGTTTCTAACCTGTAACGTTGCATATCGACCGTTTTCAAATTTTCTTGTGTGTATTTGTGCACTGTATTATAAAATTTCACTAAAATTGTTGATTTGGAGAGTCTAGCAGGAATTTTATCAAAGAATAAACGCTTAGCATGTTAACGGTAGTTTTATTCCAAGTTTAGTCAATTTTTTAAATAACCCGCCTACAGGATAGCTACATTTAGACTAACCAAACGTAACGGCAGGTGACTATGCTAACCTGTATTTGAAAATTGAATTTTCTGTACTAGAAAAATTTAAAAATGCGACTGTTTTAATTAAACAATAATTTTAATTTATCTTAAAACGAATTCCTAGAAAATTAATTAAGAAAATAGTGCGTAACTATGGTATACGTCAAGTAACCATTGAACTAACCTCACTTTATTCTTCAAAATTTTTATACGTACTATATTACAAAATTGCACAAAGTATTTAAATTGCAGAATTTAGCGAGATAATTTTATCACGCTCAATATGTTGGCTATTTTTCTTCAGAAATTAACAATTTTTCAAATAACCCGCTCAAACACGGCTACATTTAGACAAACAAAAGGTAACTACAGGTATGTATTATTGCGCATGCTCTATTTATTTGAATTCAAAAATTGGGGTTTTTCAAGAAATTTCCTCAGTAAAAATCGTAATTTTAACCAATTTTAAGCTAGAATTATCAGGAAATTAATTAGTGAAACTGTAACTCTGGTGTATTGTCCAAGTTATCGCCAACATAAATTCATTATGCATTTTTAATCAATTGCAAATGTTTTATTTGTTGTGCACCGGTTTATTGGAGAATCTAACACGAGAATTTTATCAAGGAATAAATATTAGGCGTGTTTATTGTAAATCTATTCAAAAATTTGTAAGTTATTTGAATAACCCGCGCAATATAGTTAGCTACATTTAGTGTTGGTAACTATTGGTACGCATGAAAACCGAAAACTACTGCGCATGTGCTGTTATTTTCCTCCATTTAAAAAGCGAATTTTCCACAATAAAAATCGAGATTATTGAATTTTACAACAATTCTAATTAGGTAATAACCATAATTTCAATTTATATTAAAATAGAACTACTAGAAGATTAATTAATGTTGCAACTTTATGTAACTTTGATGTATTTCAAATTACCAGTAAACATAACCTTACTTTTTTGTCGTTGAACTTCCACCAATTCAACAATGGACAAAAATAATAAAAACGTCAAAAAGACCGTTATAAGGAACGTTAAACAACCCCTAAGCTCGACTGGAACGGTAACTACAATAAAATCCGCAAGAAAATTGAATAAAATCGACAGTAAAACAACAACAAAAACATTGAACATACCGCAATTAAATTTCGATAGTAAATCGAATAAAACTGATAATAAAACAACGACAACACTGGACGTACCGCAATTGAATTCCGATAGAAAATCGAATAAGACATTGAGCGTACCGGAATTGAATTCAACGTTAGAAATCGTACGTAAGATCGACACGCTCCGGAATCAAACCAAAACAACCACCCATTTGACGAATGAAATGGTAAATCGTCTCAATTTAACAATTTTAAGCTAATTATTGATAATTGCAGTTGACACGCAAATTGAATTTCCCCTACGAACAACGCGTTTATAAAAATCTAGTTCCGTTACAAACAACGAAAACTAGCCAACTACAACAACCTATAATGGTGAGAGAACCGTTACGATTTAAAGATAAAGAGCCGAAATTGTGTGATTTCATTGAAACAACACAAGAAAATAACGAATATTATTATAGACCGACTGTGGTTAGAAAACCGATGGTTAATAGTAGAGTTGATTTTGATTCGTTGAAATTGTATCGAATTCTAAATTCGAATTAATTTTATTCTACAAGTTCCATAATTGTTAACAATGATAGTTTTAAAAACTGTTCTTCGGTTGTCGAAATCGCCGGCTACCACCCAGTTCGGATGCATCTTCAACGCACGGTATTTGAATGAAATTGAAATAAATAGTGCCCATAACATTAGCCGTGGGTGAATTGTTTGTTTTCAAACAATTATACAATTCATCATCACAATTACAATGGGATTTCGTGTATAAAGACTCGTTCGTTAGATTGTAACGTTGGGAAAAAGCTCGAACTTTAACCGGACATAAATCATGGGCTCTACAGCATTTATCAACAGCACTCTCTGTACCTAAATCGTAATAATCTTTAGCTATATCTCCAGTACCGCACCATTTCGTGCCTTAAAAATACTAAAATTAATCCGATAATTAATCGAATAAATTGTTGATTACCTGGGATAATTCCGCTCAATAAAACTAAAGGGTTGTTTGCTAGAATTCCCCGGCCGCTAATTGAGTGCGATTGGTTCTTGCGATTGTTGTTACGATTTGAATTGTTGGCTTTGGCGTCTTCGACTTGTTGGCATTGTTTCATTAGTGTTGTCATCTCGTTGAATGTGATGCCAATTGGACGGGAGAATTGGTGGAAATCGTTGAGGACTTTTAATGCGTCTTCTGGTTCGCTATGGACAAGAGTACGGAAGTTTTGTTGACTTTCACTATTTTAAAAATTCTGGTGGTATTCGGGGAATTACAATTTACAATTTAAATAACACAGTAAGTATAAATGTGATGTAAAATCGCCATTATACAGGCTGATTTAATATGCGAGCAAGTTGAATATGGCCTCAATTGTTGGTGAAATCGTAAAATTTTGCTAAATTTGAAGACTTACGGGCTATAAATTTGAGTACGTAAGTCTGTAGATTGGTTCATATTCTGTTAATTGCAAACTTATTGGCTACTATCTGAGTACGTAAGTCTATAGCTTGATTCACAATCCATTAATTACTAAATTTGAAGACTTTTTTGCTATAAATTTGAGTACGTAAGTCTATAATTTGGTTCATGTTTCATTAATTGCTTAATTTGAAAACTTATTGGCTATAAATTTGAGTACGTAAATCTGTAGATTGGTTCGTATTCCATTAATTCATGTATTCATAGTTCATATTCTATTAATTGCTAAATTTGAAAACTTATTGGCTATAAATTTGAGTACGTAAGTCTGTAGATTGTTTCATATACCATTAATTTATATACTCATAGTTCATATTCCTTTAATTGGAGACTTATTGGCTATTATTTTAGTACGTAAGTCTATAGCTTGGTTTATGTTTCATTAATTGCTAAATTTAAAGACTTATTGGCTATAAATTTGAGTACGTAAGTCTATAGCTTGGTTCATAATCCTTTAATTGCTAAATTTGAAATTGGCTATAAATTTGGGTACGTAAGTCTATTGCTTGGTTCATAATCCTTCAATTGCTAAATTTGAAGACTTATTGGCTATAAATTTGAGTACGTAAGTCTGTAGATTGCTTCATATTCCATTAATTTATATACTCATAGTTCATATTCCTTTAATTGAAGACTTATTGGCTATTATTTGAGTACGTAAGTCTATAGCTTGGTTTATGTTTCATTAATTGCTAAATTTGAAGACTTATTGGCTATAAATTTGAGTACGTAAGTCTATAGTTTGGTTCATATTCAATTTTTGACGTTATTGGCGTATTTTACAACAGAAAGTTATATTTTTTAGTGAAATTTTTTGATATAGAAGAAAATTTAAATGAATGTGTGAGCCAAGCTACGACTCAATCTTACCTAATCGATAGCCATCATGTAGGAGGTGTACAAAGATATTCTACCTCACATTTGTCTATATCTTGTTTTAGTAGTGTCTTAGCTTTGTTCGGATATTTAGAAAATACATTAACAAATGTTGAATTTAGTAAAACATAAATCAATCTACGACACTTGAATTAAATTACTTTGTAAATAAATTATGTAATATCGTAATTATACAGAATGATTTATTGTGATAAAGCCTCTTTAAAATGTGAGAAACTTGAAGATTGCTTAAATTGTTGGTAAAATCGTAAAATGTTGCTAAATTTGAAGACTTATTGGTTATAAATTTGAGTACGTAAGTCTGTAGCTTGGTTCATTTTCCACTATATTTGATGTATTCCAACAGAAAGTTAGTAGTACATTTTTTAGTGAAATTGATTGATTCATGCAAATATTTGGTTGCAAGTGTGAACCAAGCTACGACTCTACGTAACCAAATCTATGGCTTCGTATAAGCACAATTGTCAGCGGTATTCCTTCTTTTAGTTGGCTGTACTTTGTTTATGTAGTGTCGTAGCTTTCTTCTTTGTTTGAAAAATGCATTACAGATTAAATTTTGTAAAATATGAATCAATCTACGACAATACTTAATTAAGCAATGGCCAATTGTAAGGTTGTACATTTTGAATGTTCTAAATTTTGAAAATATTTTATTTTGAACGGTCTCTTTATTGATTTTCATTATTTTTCGCTAAACTTTCACTATTCTAAAATAATAGTGGTAATTGTGAGTATATCTGTGATGTAATTTTCGTATTATACAAGCTGACTTACTATAAAAAAGTTCGTTTAGAATGTGAGAAAGTTGAATGTTTCCAAAATTATAAAATTTCGAACGTAATCAGTACAAATTTTACAGATTTTACAAAATTTGAAGACTCATTGGCTATATTGAGTACGTAGGTCTTTAGTTTGATTCATATTCCACTAAATTTGACATTTCAATGTATTTTTCAATAAAAAGTTATATTTTTTAATGAAATTTAATAGAAAGATTAGATGAACGTGTGTATTAGATTTCAAAAGTCGGCTATGAATTTGTCCACGTAAGTCTGAAATTGGTTCATATTCACTGGTATTTCATCGTGCAATTGTCCATATTTTTCTTAGGTAGAGTCGTAGCTTTGTTCGAACATTTGGAAAACATTAAGAAATTAGTAAATTACGAACAAAACTGCGATAATATATACCCAAGTCATGGCCAATATTGAATATTTAACACTATTGACATATTATGCAGTGTGAACCAAGCTACGGCTCAATGTAACCTTGACATGTACAACGATATTTCACAGTTGGCTGTATCTTGTTTTTGTGGTGTCGTAGCTTTGTTCAGCCACACATGAACGTCAAGTATGAATCAAGCTACGAGTCTCTATTGATTATCAGGCATTATTTTTCAGTTATTTATAATTTTCTGGTCAACTAAAACATATTTTTGAACAGAAAATCTAATTTAATTAAATAATTGACGTTATTTCTATTCATAAACAATAGATTCAATTAATTTCTATTTAAATAATAAATTTTATTTATAATTAATTGTTATAGGAATTGAATAATTTTGCCAAGTTGCTTGTTTTTTTTGTTTTGTCACAATTTAACGGCTACTAGATTTGTAAAATTGTCGAATTTGCGGGAATTTTGAATAAAACGAAATTTGATCGCTAAAAAAACTGAAAAATAACAATAGATCTCGTCGAATTTATTTCTTTTAAAATCATTAAATAAATTCAAAATTTTATTTGAATATCGTTTTACGTATAAAAACGGCACTTTTACACATACTTTGTGATAATTTTCAATTATCAAACGTGCATTATTGGCTAATAACAGGTAAAAAGAAAGAAAACTAAAATAAAAATAAAATAAAACTAGGACATGGCAATTTTAGAAATCGTAATAACAATAACAATTAATTTGTTTATAATGTGTAGAAATTGTAATTTATTCAACAAACACCTAACAATAATTTATAAGATACAAGAATTGTTATTATTATTATTTTAATCAATAGAAACGAATAAATTGTTAATAATAATGGAAAATCGATTCGTATTAGTTCCATTTTCGGGTGAAATTATTAGAAACTGACGTGTTCGTCGTTAATACAAAGATAATGATAAAGTTGACCTTAAGAATAAAATAAGCTGCAATTAATGCTTATTATCTATTCGTTTTTGTTATTTTTTTGAAATAATTAGCTAGGAAATTACAGGAACAAATCAATCGATACTTACTAGACTTCAATTAATTCGCACCCTAATAGCAATTTATCGGGTTGTAATTCAACAACAGCTACAGTTTGGTCGTAATAATACACCATCCGTATGGAATCATTACGGACTCTTTTACCACTGTATTTCTTTAAAGTTTGATGGAATCGTTGTTGTTGTTGATGGTGATTATTGCCAATATTGTTATTAAAATTGCGCAAATTCTGCAATGGACCATTAATAAATGGGATATTTAAAGAGAACGTCAATTTCTCCTCAATCGCAAACGTACAAAATACGATTATAAACAAATATAAGTGTAGAGAATTTCTGCAAATTAACAACATTATTGGCGCAACGTGCGGAAAAATTGATTTTCCGCATATAAATCTTAATTGAAACCAACTACGCTAGCACAAGAACACATTATTTTAAAGACTTCAGTGGTGACTGCTTTATTACCGAATGAAAAACCCAACAAGTGCACGCTTAATATTCCGATTCTATTAAAAATTAATTTTCGTATTATTTTCTTGTGTTGTTTATTTAATGGTGAGCACGTTTTTACGCACGCATGCGTTCCTTCAAAATTTCCACAACAATACGATTTCCCACCGGATTACTACCGATTTTCCGACAATATCGAACGAAACGAATCGAAATTGATGCAATTTTTCGTACGTTTGCCGGCGACTAGGAAGTCGTTTTTATGTGGCGGTTTTCGTAGCAGACAGGACTTGACCGGATTTGTTAAAATGTGGACTTTCTTTTCTTGGCCTAGAAAAATTCAATACAATACACAACACAAAGTAGATTGTACGACTAATTAGTCGAATTTGTACAGTGAGCGATTGACGCAGAAGTCGAATAAATCGATTTCTAGCATTGATTCGATTTGAATTTCGGTATTTCCCGCCGGTTGTTACCCCAGCCACATCCACATTTACACTCGATTTTTGATTCGTCCTAGATTCGAAATTTCCCGCCTGTTCTTGCCGCGGCTAGATTGAGAATTCGAATTTAAAGTTTCAAATTTGCCGCTCGGTCTGTTACCTTAACCACCTTCACATTTAAGCGACCTTTAATAACAAAACTAAACTAAATTTAGAGGCTTTTCTTACATCGTGCGTTTGTTTGAAGGGAAATTTTAAGAAAATGTCGATAAAATTCGATAAATTTTTGTTCATTTATTTATTTTTGGCTTGTTGAAACTTGAAACTGTAACTTTAGACACATCTCTATTTAATTCATATTTTAATGCAAAATTAAAGTATAATGTTAGAATTGTTATTTTGTAAATTTTTCAATAAAATAATAAATAATAATAGATTTTATTTATTTAAATAATTATAGAATAATATAAAATTATTTTTATTAATAACCGATGGTTCCTTTATTCACAGCTTTCCTGCCGTTACTTTAACCACAATTGACAGTTCAAGGCCAATATTGTTTTGAGGTTAATTTAAATTCCCGTTACTTCACCTAGATTTCGTTAAATATTGAGATCAAAACCACATAAAACTGGATGATGTTAACCTCTATTGATTCAGTCAGCGTTTACCATCTTCATTATAGACAATGATTCGATTTCTTCTTGTAATTCTCCTAATTACTATCAATTTTATTTCAATAAGAACCACAAACAGTGCACAATGTTCGCAAGACTATCAACATTATTTAAGCACGAAAACACCCTACCGTACTGTCGCTAATTTGAATCAAACCGAATTGAAGTTCGAGGGATGTGCGGCGACGAAATTCTGGTCGTTAATCCGGCACGGTACCCGAAACCCCAATTCGAAGTTGATTGGAAAGATGCAAGAACGTCTGCCAGAGATTCGTGATTTAATTTTGGACAATTTACACGAATCCAACGGTAAATTAACCGAATGATTGTCGTTATTTTTGTGATAATTCGTTGATTATTGTAGATTTTATTCGTAATTCCGATTTGGATGCGTTCAAACGGTGGTCGACGAAATTAACGGCGAACGACGAGAAGAAATTAACCCATGAAGGTGAAGATGAAATGTTATTTCTAGCTGAACGGTACCAGAACCGATTTCCGACGATTTTCGATAAGATTTACAGTAATTCAACATTTAAAGTAGGTTATAGTGAAGAATTTTTTATTGTCACATGTCAAAAAAACTCGTATTCTCTAACTTTTGACAATTCGTTACCATGACAACACTGGTGATCAATAATTTCTACAATTCCAATATGGTAATGAATTTCCAAAAAGTTAGAGAATGCCCTACAAATAATTTTAACAAAATTAATTGAAAATGTGACAAAGTTTTTTGGCATGTGACAAATTTTGTTTGTTATTTGAATTTATTTTCAGTTCAAATACACAGCAACACAACGGACGAAAAAGAGCGCCCAGATGTTCGCTGCTGGGCTATTCGGCCGGCAAACCGTTCGCGATATTGATTTCCCACAACCGTTGAAACGCGACCCAATTTTGAGGGTAATTTTGAATTATTTAGGGCTACAACTCGCCAAAAAAGGAACCTTTGTTCGAAGATTTCTCCATTTAGTTGAAACGGGCATTTCTTGAACTTATTTGTTTTGAAAAATTTCGAATTTTAAAGGAAAATATTGGAGCATCAATTTAGCTAATAATCCGTAGTATTCTCTAACTATTTAGCGATTCGTCACTATGGTAACAATAGAGATTGACAGTTAATTGTTTTATTGGTGTCTTCTTTCAATATGATGGAATAGTAAATAATGAAATTAAAAAGTTACAGAATACGACTCATAATCATGAAACAGTCATATTCTCTAACTTTTTAAGCGATTCGTTACCATAACAACACTGGAGATTGAAAAGACACAATATTATAATAGTTTCAAACGTTGTTATGGTAACGAATCGCCAAAAATTTGGACAATACCACCGTGAATCTATTCTTTAGAATTCAATCATGTATCAATCGTATTCTGTAACTTTTAACGATTTGTTACCTTGAAAACATTGGAGATTGAGAGTTTCTTTTGAATCATCTATTCTTCTCTTTCCAATTATACATAAAATGCAATTGTAAAGAGTGAGATAGAAGCGCTGCTTAAAGAAACTGTCGATTGCAGGCGTTGTCATAGAAACAAATATCGAAAAAGTTAAAGAATACGACTGTATAATTGAAAATAAACAATATTAAAACAAGAACTGTTGATCTTCACCGTTATCATGTTAATAAATTTGGCAAAATAGAGAATACGACTGATAATTATCAATCAAATAGTCATACTCTCGAACTTTTTGGCGATTCGTTACTATGACAACGTTGAAGATCGACAGTTTCTTATAGAGCACTGTAAGAATTCTCTCATATTTATCAGTTGTATTCTGTAACTTTTTAGCGATTTGCTAATAGTAGCAAATCGCTGAGTTACAGAATACAACTGCTAGAGATTAACAGTTTCATTTGTCTTGTCTCTTTCAATTATACATAGAAGATCGAATTTTAAAGAGTGAGATAGAAGCGCTGCTTAAAGAAACTGTCAATTTCATGCGTTGTCATAGAAATAAATAGCGAAAAAGTTAGAGAATACGACTGTATAATTGAAAAAAGACAATATTAAAACAAGAAATCTTGATATTTATCGTTATCATCTTAATAAATTTGGCAAAATACAGAATACGACTGATAATTATCAATCTAACTGTTTGGCGATTGATTACTATGGCAACATTAAAGATCGACAGTTTCTTTGAATAGAGCACTGTTTAGAATTCCATCATATATATCAGTTGTATTCTGTAACTCCTTAGCAATTTGCGACCATGGCAGCGCTGGAGATTTAGAATAATTCGTTTTATTTTTGTCTCTTTTCAATTATATATCTGATGGAATTATAAAGAATGAAATAGAACGTTGTTTAAAGAAACGTTGCCACAGTCACAAATTACAACAAAGTTAAAGAATACGACTATAATTGGAAAGAGACAAAATGTGCATCGTTACCATGGTAACTGGAGATCTTCACTCTTTAAGAACAAAGCTTCCATCTCACTCTTTACGATTCTCTCATGGATACAATTGAAAAAAGACAAATATAAAACAGTTTACCGTTGTCATGGGAACGAATCGCTAAAAAGTTACAGAATACAACTGTTAGATTCCTTTTTCTAACGGGTTGTAGCCCAGTCTCTTAACATAAAAATTTACAATTAATTTCCTTGTTAGTTTTACAAATTATGTAATAAATGGCGGCGTGAAATTAGCAAGAATCCATCCGTTTTAATCGAACGACAACGTTTCGAATCTAGTGAAATTATGAAAAATTTAATTAATCAAGTTAATCAACGTTTAAATCTTAACAATCAACTACAATTAGATTTAAACGATATTCATACAATGTATATGGTGTGTAGTTTTGAAACAGCATGGAATAATAACCGACGTTGGCGCAACAACGGTAACGGTAACCGTTCCCCATGGTGTTCACCATTTACAATCGATGATTTAAAAATTATCGAATTCTATGAGGATTTAAAATACTATTGGATTGACGGTTACGGTTATGAATTAACATACAAACAAGCCTGTCCAGCGTTCAACGATTTAATCGAATTCTTCCAAAGGTAGAGCTAATTTTTAAATAAAATAAACAACGGTATTCTCTAACTTTTGGCGATTCATTACCATAACAACAGTCTCTTTTGTTGATCTAGCGTTGTCATAGTAACGAATTGCCGAAAAGTTCAAGAATACGGCTAACTGTTTGGTGATCGGTCACCATGACAACACTGGAGGAGATCGATGGTCACCTAATTTTATTCTCGTCTCTTTTCAATTCTGCAGCGTTGTCATGGTAACGAATCGTCAACAAGTTAGAGAATACGACTGAATTTATCGAATTTTAGTGATTCTCTACCGAAAGTGACGGCGTATTTCACCCATTCCGGTACGTTATTGAAGATGATCGCCCATTTGGAGTTGTATCGCGACGTTCAACCCTTAAAATCGGCCGAATTTTTAAATAATCAACGACAATGGCGGACGAGTTATATCGATACGTTCGGTACGAATTTGGCTTTCGTTCTCTACAATTGTCGAGACGAATTGCAAGTTTTAACGTTACACCAAGAGAAAATTATCCGATTACCACCCTGTCCAAATACCGATTTGTGTGGGTTACAACAAATTTTAGACTATTATAATAGCAGTATTGATGACGGCTGTACGTTCGATGAAATGTGTGATAATTTCTAAATAAAATTTCTAAAATATTGTAATTTAAATTGGAGAAACTCGGTATTGATCGAATTTGACGGCTTCATTTAATTTATTCTCTTCAACTATAGAGCTAGACTAATAGAAAATACAACAAACAAGGTTCAGTTTCAATCAACAATCAAATCTTTGGTCGACTAGAGTCGTTTCTTATTCATTAACTTTAAGATTTTGTATTGAATTCGACACAATTTCCATATCTGTTGTTGTTGTTGTTAAGGCTTGATTGCAGTCGATTTTAATGTTGTTCAAATCGATTGGTTGTTGCGAATTTTCCGCCAAAATACTCTCCAACGATTTGGCCTTTTTCAACTCCGTTATCAAATCGTCATCATCGCCACCATCACAGTTGTCGTGTTGTTTGGTTTGTTGCAATTGTTGATTATCGACAATTTCGTTGTTATCGTTGTTTTCGGAGCGTGTCCGTAGACGCTCCTTTATCGCATACGGCCTATAACGGACAGTCGATTTTGTTGTTGTTGTAAACGGGGCAATTTGTCGTAAACCTATCGACACTGTACTAACATAATTCGTATTGATCCTTATCATATTCGATAATAATTTATTATTATTGTTGGCGATATTTTTATTTCGTATCTCTTTCAAATATTGCCGTCTCAATTCTGTACCGGTTGCTAACATTTCTAAACGATACAAGGCTGCATCCAATTGATCCAAACAGGATGTCGGCGATAGCTGTAAAACAACAAAAAACAACATAACCTCAATTTTTTGCAACTAGATTATGCGATAAGAATATTACCTCAACCCGGTCGCTTTGTTGCATTTCTTTTGAATTTTAATCGTGATTCTCTCGATTTATCGACGATAAAAGGGGCACACACTGTTTACACATACGGATCTGGTGTTGTTATTGTTGTTTTTATTAATGACGTAATTGTATAAATCAATAATCATCCGTTATAAACAAAGATGGCTATAACAATATGGTTCGATTAAACAGAGATGGAGCGATTAGAGTAGGTGTTCAATAGTTTGACGTTTCTGGTTTTTTGTTGGGGAAATTCGAGTGGATCATCTAGGGGAATTTCGGTGGACACATATCTCCATCTCTATCCAAAAAATTCGGACAGGACAGTATTTGCGATATTTCCAACCCGAAAATGGCGACATTTAATCGAAAACAACTTATTTTAGAAGAAATTATCGTTCAAACTAATTCGATATTATTTATCGTTGTAAAATGGAGACATCTGTTTCCTGTTAAATTACCAAAATTGTTTTCTTTCTGGAGTCATAAAAATCAAACAATCGCCCCATTGATTCGATTGTTTATATTTTCGTATTCGCGCAAATATAAATTGTTAATTTTTTAATTAAATAACAGGTAATTGATTATTATCATTATTATTATTATTTGATATTTGTCCCGGTACCAGGTACCAAGAGCGCTGCAAAAATCAATTATACAATACCGAATAGTGAGTAAAGACGGCTGTGTGTTAGAATGAGCCAATCAAATGGCGTTATTTGAACGACAATAAAAACAAAATGATGTTAATTGGCGCGCTAAAATTCGAAATTTTCGTTTTTAGAAATTTTCAAATTGGAATACAGAGTGGTACGATTTTAATTCGCAAAAATAAAAGTATTGCGAACGGACGAACAGACGGACGGACGAACGGATACATTCACTGATCAGACAGTGATTGGTGAAGACGTACTTTTAATCGTCGTTTTATTTCTAAACAAATCGATTTTAATAATTTATGAAAATTGTAAAAATCGACGAATTATGGCGTTTTTGAAGAATATTTGGAAGAACAATTCGAAACATCACAGTAAGTCAATTCCGTTGTTTTATCTTTTTTTTTAATTTTATTAATTATTAGTGTCATTATCAAAATAGACATAAAATTTTGTTATTTTTAGAAAGGCAGTTGAAAACAAAGTTGGCTAAATCTTACATTTATTCTCTTGTTTTAATATTAGTTTGTTTTGTTTTTAAAAACAAATGATAAAACGATATTGCATCAGTCGACTTTGATTTTCTTCTACTTCTTCTCCATCATCGTAGTCGTCGCCTGATGCAATATCTTCTTGCGTTACCATAGAAACACGAACAAAACAAAAATAAAAACAATTGCAAAGAAAGTTGAATGTCGCGGAAAATATCCAGATAGAGATAGAGATAGGCGCGTGTTTGTTATATCGGATAATTCGTAGCTGGCTATGCCCCCGGGACGTACATTTCTAGTGTCGTAGATTACCTCATATTTCACCAAAGGTGTTCGAATAGAGCTACGACAAATAAAATATCGTAATTTTTTTAATTTGTTTGTAATCCAAAAAAAACAACAACGCAAAATTCCAGGGAATTACGCGAGTCCTTCACGTCGATTCGACCTGTTAGTTTATCGATAATTATATAGAATTAAATTTTTTCTAAATAAAAACGAAACGAAAGTGAAATTTATTTTAATCGAGTTTGTTTCAAAGGAAATACAATTCGAATTGTGAAATCCGACAATTTTTACTTCCACACTAATTGTTTTATTTCAATTTTAAATTATTCTCGAAATACCAATCGAAGAAGCCTATGTAAAACAAAACAAAACAAAAAAAAATCAAATCTAGCCATCTAGTAAAAATACACTCCAGCCAGATTTCTAGTGTATTGACCGTTTAATTATTCCAATTAACTAACAATAATGGCTAATTTTTTACGTCTATATGGATTTGATTAGATAAGAATAATGCGTTAATACTATTGGCAAGTAGGCTGGTTCTATAATATTTTGATAACAAAACACGATCGTCATGCGCCAACTATACTTTCGTTTATGTGTGCGTGTGTACAGTAAAAAAAAACAAATGACGCTCTAAATTCTTAGCAAATTTGATTAATTAATTAATACTGGAAATTTTATTTAAATAAAAAATAATTTATTGATTAATCTTGAAAGGATTATCAATAATCGTCTCGACATATAACACAAACATCATTGATAAAATTAAAATAATACGCTTTTATTTTTATGAATCAAGGTTGTTGTGATATTGTCAGAGATGCTGTTATAGATCTATTATGCAACTGTTTTGTTTTCTTTGTTTTAGAACTATCCGAAGAATTAGCGTTGCAGAATTCGAAGGAATTATTACAAGATGACGATGTTGAGAATAACGATAAGATTAATGATGACATTATAATGATAAATAATGAAGATGATGTGATTACGTTTAAATTGAAATATTTAGGTAGTACGATAATTGAGAAGAAGAATTATAATAATAATAATCAAATAAGTGCCGAATCTGTTAAGAATATTATAAAAGTAGCGAAAGTTAGTCGAAAGAAATTACAACGTGTACAGATACAAATCTCGTTAAAAGGGATTATTGTGAGCGATCTAGAAGGCAATGATTTGTTCAAAGTATCAATCTATCGGTGAGTAGAATTTGTTTTCCTATTTCAACACTAAAATAGTTTCGATGTGAAAAATAGGAACGCTATAATATTAAAATTTGAATTTTGCGCCATTTCTGATTGTAACATAAGTAACACCATCTGTCGATGGATTCTCGAATTTTTAAAACGAATATTGTTTAATGTGTTGCCTAACTATTATCAAACTAGGAGTTAAAGCTAGAAAATTACTGACAAATTTCACCAAAAACATCAGAAAATTTTAATTAAATAAATATTAAAACACCCTCAAAGAAAAATAAAGTTAGAAAAACTATGAAAACTCGCCTGAAAAATAACAAATTCATCAAATAGTAAAATGCTCTGAAAAAAGTTAAATTTAGAAGAATACTAAAATTCGCCAGAAATGGAAGAAAATTATAAAATATTAAATGCATAAAACTCACCTGAAACAGAATAAAAATTGATTTTTATGTATACAGAGTGTCCCATGTATGAGTAACATAATTAACTGACCATAATTAGGTTATAATTTTATTCAAATGTTTACTCACCTGATGATTATATAAACATTAACACTTTACACAGACTTATCACTTAAAACCGCTTTGTTTTCGGAAAAACACCTCAACTTCAACAAAAAGTGAAGGAGTTATGGTACCGATACGCGTTCGAAGTACCAACACCTTTACGATACACAAATTTCCACTATAAACCTCCATTTGTCGAAGGCCCCAAATGAAAAAAGTTGAGAATAAGGAAGATGAGACGTTTACTAATACTAAAAAGTACTGATAAAGTACTTCAAAAGTTCCATTTCACAATAGAGTTCCATTTGTCAAAGAATTACATGAAGAACAGCTCAGAATAGAGAAAATGGGAGATTATTTTGTGTATACCAATCGCTATAAGTACCTATAAAGTACCTAACAAATTCCTAACAGTACCTAACATTTTGCTTATGTGCCTATTGAGTACCTGCAGTGAAGGGTACCGGATTCAGTTTGTAGTTTTTTATTTTAAATTCACGGTAGTCGCACCTATTGAGTACCTACAGTGAGGAGTACTGGAGTAATTGATTGGTTTATAGTTTTATTCTTTGAATTTCCGATCTTCAGTTTTAATTGATAACGTAACTGAGTTGTTGATAAAAGTTGTGAATTTCTGACTTTAAATGTCAATATTTGCGATGAAAATAAAAAAGGTACTCACTTTGAACTGCTGCATTGCCTCCTGTCCCACTCTATTCCAACATACTGTAATTTGAAGAGAAAAAAACGTTAGTAATTCAAAAGAGCAACCGTCTTTCTTATTTTGCGTTATAAATGGACTTATTTTGACATAAAAATAGTGAAGAAATAGATATTTCAACACTATTTTGAGTGTGGAAATATCTGGGAGAAATTATTTATTCATAAAAAATGATAGTTTGAATCTTTCAACTTACCCCTTAGTTGAACCTTCCACTGCTCCACCCAGGACCGTTCCGCACCAACACCGGCACTAACACTTCACTCTATTTTAAAACCGCTCTATATTATTTTTAAAATCACTAGCTCTAACTTTATTTTAAACACGAAAATTATTTTTAAATTCACTAGCACTGGCACTATAACACTTCAGTTTAATTTAAAAACGCGCAACATTATTTTTAAATCCACTAGCACTAGCACTAGCACTTCACTTTATATTAAAAACAAGAAAATTATTTTTAGCGCTGGCACTATAACTTCAATTTAATCTAAAAATCGTGTAAATTATTAAATTTTAAAGACCGATGTTAACACCTCAACGGACGAAACTAAACTGACCAAAAGTCTAGGA
This sequence comes from Hycleus cichorii, assembly GCA_013841215.1. NCBI lineage: Eukaryota > Metazoa > Arthropoda > Insecta > Coleoptera > Meloidae > Hycleus > Hycleus cichorii. Next base: position 34,123 of record JACDRQ010000267.1, on the reverse strand, counting down.
ATGGGTGTTACGCAATTTTTCCTTTGTTGCGCTGTTATCAAAAACTCAAGAAAAACTTATCTGTTACGTTATCTGGCGATGTTTTGGAATCTAGGAAAAGGTGTTAAATGATTTCCCTTTGTTTTGGCTTTATCAGAAACACAAAAAAACTTGTCTGGTCACATTTTTAACTTCCCCGACCGGAGGGTAGGGNTTTTAAAACCGCTCTATATTATTTTTAAAATCACTAGCACTAACTTTATTTTAAACACGAAAATTATTTTTAAATTCACTAGCACTGGCACTATAACACTTCAGTTTAATTTAAAAACGCGCAACATTATTTCTAAATCCACTAGCACTAGCACTTCACTTTATATTAAAAACAAGAAAATTATTTTTAAATCCACTAGCACTGGCACTATTACTTCAATTTAATTTTAAAATCGCGTGAATTATTAAATTTTAAAGACCGATGTTAACACATCAACGGACGAAACTAAATTGCAATTTTTCCTTTGTTACGCTGTTATCAAAAACTCAAGAAAAACTTATCTGCTATGGTATCAGGCGATGTTTTGAAATCTAGGAAAATGATTTCCCTTTGTTTTGGCTTTATCAGAAGCACAAAAAAACTTGTCCGTTCATATTTTTAATCTTATCTTTCGTATAAAAAAAAATTTAGATGTTATGAAGGTGTTAAATTCGTTGAAATAAAATACTGATGAATATTCTAGAATTGGAAAAGCGAAAATTAAATTAGCACTTCAAAATTACAAAAATTAAGGATCCATAAAGATGCACGAGAATTGGCGATGTTTATTTAACAATTTCTTAGCTATTTTCCAAAGGATTTGATTGGATAAAACAGCATTAAAAAGAGAATTTTCCGCTGTATCAAGTGGTATTTTTAATTTTTGAAAATTCGCTTGCAACCAAAAATTACTCAAGAAAATCTTGGAGCAGGTTTTTCCATATATTTTTTTGCAATTATTTATATTTTCCCCTATAACTTACTTATTGCTTATTTTCCAAGGATTTTCCCCAGAGATATAGCAAATTTAAAGCGCTTTTCAAATATTCAAGAAATTTTCCCACAATACTGTAAGTTTTCCGGAAAATCGACGAAAAGTTTAGAAGTTTCTCGCCAATACTTTCCGACAATTTTAAACTTGAACAAAGTTTCATAATTCAGTAGACATCGAGGAAAATTATCAATTTTGAAAATTTAATGAAAATTCATAGTGGAAAATTTACAACAATTCCAACCTATTATAATCAAACAATTGAGTTTTATTGATAACATCGCTTAGTCAAACAAATCTTTATAGCTGGTCTACTATTTTCCAATATTCTGTTGTGGTAGATATATTTATCTATATTGATGATCCGCTCTATTCAAATATTTCAGCAGACTATAGTTAAAAATCCGCAGTCTATTTATAATTTTATAACTGAAAGAGCACCAAAACCACGGTATTTTACATCGCAGTTAACGGAGTGTCGTAGCTTTATTCAGAAAAATATATTAACAGACGTCAAATTGAATAAAACATGAAACAATCTACGACACTACGTACCAAATACACAGCCAACTGCGAGTTAAATTACTGGAATCGATATAGTTCGGTTATAATTTCTTTCGATACTAATTTTATTATCGTTATTTTTAGCATTTCAAACTGTTCAACGGATCCAACCCATCGTCAAGTCTTCTCGTTCTTATCAACCGATGCAGACGATGATCCTGATGATAAGAGGGACATTGATAAGAATGCAACAATAATGGAATGCCATGCTTTCTTGTGTTCGAAACGGAAAACAGCAGAGACTGTAACTTTAACCGTCGCCCAAGCTTTCAATGCTGCCTATAAACAATGGCGAGTTCGGCCCAAACAACCAGAACCACCAACACAAAAGAAAACAACATCCAATGATTTAAAACAGCAACAACAACAACAAACTGTAAACATTGAAGAAGAGAAATTAATCGATTTTGACGATAATCCTTATAATGATGATGATAATGACGATATCAATAATGCGTTATTAACGAACGATAGTTTTCTGCCTCCACAACAACAACAAACGCCAAAATTTAATGATAGTTGTAATACAACCAAACAATGGGTCTGTTTTGATGACGATTTTATTGTTAATAATTCGTTCAAAAATAGTACAGTTTTTGCTTAAATAGACCAATTTTTAGAGCGCTTCTACCATAAATTTATTATTATTATCATCAATATTATTATTTTGATATAATTATTTATCTATATTGTTGAATAATCGATTTTATGTATAAATAAATGAAAATATTGTTTATCGTGTTTTATTAGAATATACACCTGGAAGTTATACAACCAACAATACAAATTCAATACAGTAGAGTATTGTTAATTTAAATCAAAGTTGGCTGTGAATTCTTGTATTGTGTCACAGCTTGCTTCACGCTGCTATATTTGCGTTGTTGTCATGTTTAAATGTTTAAAATATTTTTTAAAAATTAGGGATTTATTTTATACAGAAGAAACATGGATAAAATTTCAATATTTTAATATATAGTAAATCAAACGATAATTCGATTATTAGTCGTGATTTTTGATTAATAGTCGGGATATCCAGATTTGGACGTATGTCGGTTCTTCGTTCGATTTGCGTGACTTTAGCCACAACATCGAAAATGAGACGACTAGAAAAGGAGAAAGATCAGATGGGATTCGGTGGCGGTGATGGTGGCAGCTGTGGTGGTTGATGGTGGCAATAACGACCCCATCATCGATAACACAACCGATTTAATTTGAAACGAATCAAAATCGAGGTAAATCTATTGAATTTCTAATCGGGCAAATTAATTGTGCCAATTTTGCAAAATTTGTTAATTAAATTACGTCAATTTTTTATCATATTAGTCTAATTATTGATGATTGTGTTATTACGGTGCGCATTTATCAATCTGGTTGTTAATTGGTTAGAATCGAGACAAATCGTATTTCAATTGTCATATCTATAACCAATCAAATTTCGCAATTCTTTGTAATATTCATTTGTTTTGTTGTTTATATTAATGTGAATTTGTAACGGGAATAAACAAATTAGTTAATTGACACAAATATTGTAATCAGTAGATTAGTTTGGGTAATTTAATTAATTATTTAATTAATTGTTGGAGTGTTATATTACGTTGTTTTATTGTTGTTGTTTCGAATTGCATAGCTGGCTAGATTAGCAATTGTGGGTGTTATTCGTATCGATTTCGTTAATTTCTTTGATTGTTTCAGGTCGAATTATCGGACAAAACAATTACAAATAATAATTAACGAGAATAATGGTGTTGATTGATTTAATTCGAATCGAAAATGATCAAATAATCTTATCGTTACGGTAACAGGCGACTAGATTCAATTGGTCCGGATTTAGGTAATGTTATCGAGGTGTTGTTGTTGTTGTTGTTGGACAACAACCACAACAACAACAAGCAGTGGTGGTAGTAGCCGTTATAAGGGCATATTCATCCTAATATTGATTTTATTGATATTGTTGGATTATTTATTTGGATCAATCACCGAATCAGTCTTCAATAACGTCCATAGGTTTGTTGTTTTTTTATTGTTGTTTGATTGTTAAAATTGTCTGTTGTAGGACCCAAGAACATACAGCCCCCTGCCAACATGCCCCCTCAATTAAATCGGTCTTCTTGAAGAATAAAACGAGTGTTCTAACGGGAATTGTAGCGACGAATCGTTCGTTTATTAACGAAACTGCAATCAATTCGACAACTGATAGTTTATTATTAATTGGCAATACTACAATTGATATACAGTTGAATTCGACAAATCTACCCCCTTGTCCGGACATCTCGACGAATCTCCACGGCCGCATTGACGTGCTCAAATCGCCAATACCGACAATCGAACAGTTGTACCGACGTTTCGCGCCGTGGTTGAAATTGGGCGGGCATTGGTCGCCCGAGCCGAATTGCTACTGCAACAAGAGTGTAGCGTTGATTATACCGTTTCGTTGTCGCAACGAACACCTATTATTGTTTCTGCAACATATGCATCCGTTTTTGAAACGCCAACAATTGGACTATACGATCTTTATAATCGAACAGGACGGTAACGGGTTGTTTAATCGCGCCATGCTGATGAATATCGGCTATATTGAGGCGTTGAAATTGCGCAATTATGATTGTTTCATCTTCCACGATATCGATTTGTTGCCGGAAGATGATCGGAATTTGTACACGTGTCCGAATGATCAGCCCCGCCATATGAGTGTTGCTGTCGATATATTCGATTATAAGTAATTTTTTTTAATTTGTTTTGTTAATTATCTGGATTGATTTGTTGTTGTTTTAGGTTGCCATATCAGAGTATATTTGGGGGTGTATCGGCGATAAGTCGGCAACATTTTCGTTTATTGAACGGTTTCTCGAATTCGTTTTGGGGTTGGGGTGGTGAAGATGATGATATGGCAAATCGGATACGTTATCATAATTTGTATATATCGCGTTATCCGTTGACGATAGCCCGTTATACGATGTTGACGCACAAAAAGGATAAACCCAGTCCGAACAGGTAATTTTCCACAATTTTCTTATATAGGGTGGTTTATTTTCTGTGGTATTTGAAGGTCAATTTCATGTCTCATTGGTTTTTAAACGGATTTAAAAGATCCGAATTTTAAGGGGTGGAAAAATTTGGAAAATTTTTATTAACTTTTGAGTTATAAAGGAAAATCGGGGAGCACTTTTCTATTGTAATTTCTCATAATTATCAACAATTTTGTTTATTTTGCAATCAAACCGATTTTGATTGAAAATTGAAAGCGCTTTTCAAATCTGCGAGAAATTTTCCAATAGATTTGTTAGTTTTCCGGAAAATTGATAGAAAATTGAAAATTTTATTCGCTCAAATTTCTAGAATTTTCAAGATAAACAATTGTGGAATATTTCCTTTAAAAGTTTATACAAAAAGGGAGATATGACAACAAGGGAAGAACAGTGGGAAATTAGAAAAATTGCAAAATTTTCCAACTCGTCAAAAAAAAGGAAATTTTTGATTGATAATTTCTCCATAGATCGACGCATGATATCTCTTTGAAAAGCGCTTTTCTTGATCTCCAACGTTGACGCATTTGTTTTGGGAAATTCCACGAAAATTCTGAATTATAGAAGAAAATCTTTGGGTATTTCTTCCTTAAGTTTTTTTTATATTTTCCCCTTTAAATTAGCTAATAGTATTTAATTTTCGATAATTCAAACTATCCTGTATAGGGAATTGAAAGCGTTTTCCAAATATCTAAGAAATTTTCCAATAGCTGCTATTTTCCGCAAAATCGATAAAAAATTAAAAAAATCCGCTCTGATTTTTACAATTTGAAAGACAAACAATCGTACAATATCTCATTGAAAAGTTTACACAAAAAAGGAGGCGATAACCACAAGGAAAACGATGGGAAATTAGGAAAGTTGCAAAGATTTTCCGAAAAGTACACTTTCGGGTATTTTCTCATATTAAACATATTATTTTGCACCAAAACAATTTTATTAGCTTTCCGAAAATTGGTGTTGGGTAATTCTTGGAAAATTTCCTCATAATTTTCCACATTTCCCTTTAATTTAATCAAATTTCTTGCAAATTTCAAAAGCGCTTTCAATTTTCTAGCGAAATCTAATAATTGTCTATTTCCCGTTATAATTTGGACAATATTGTTTATTTAGCGATGAAATTTTAAATTTTGATAGAAAATTGAAAGTACTTCTCCAATTTGCAAGAAATTTTCCAGTAGGTCTGTTAGTTTTCCAGAAAATTGACGAGAAAGTGATTAGTAAAGTAAACAATTGTACAAATATATCCACTTCTCTGTATAAGCTTTTAAATGAAAAACTTATACAGAGAGGGAAGCTCATAAAATTTTAAGCAAATTTGGAAAATGGAAAAATTATGCCAAAAATTTTCCAAAAAATACAGGTATATTCGGGTGTTATTTTCTTAAATTAAACATAATTATTCTACAACTAAACGTACAATAGTTGATAGAGAATTTTATAAATTTTCCAAAAATTGATATACTCTGGAAAATTCTTGATAATTCTTGGAAAATTCTATTGTAATGCTCTTTCTAACACTACTACAATCACTGTAATATTTCATCAAATAAGTAAGATATCAATTATTCAGAATTAGTATTTTTGGGCATCGAATCAAAAAAAGAAAAATGTAAAATAGGCCCTCAAGTTTCGGACGATTTTCCGAAAAACTAACAAATCCATTGGAAAATGTCGGTAATATTTGCTAATTTATAGCGGAAAATATAGAAAAATTAATGAAAATAGCCGCTCCAAGATGAGCCTCTGTAGCTCAAAATTCAGTTGAAATTTTCCAAAACATACTTCTTAAAATGTTCGTTTAAATGCCACTACATTATCAAAACTTGGAATTTTCTTGGGCACAGAATCGGAATAAATTGGGCGCTCAAATTTCGGAAAACTAACAAACTTATGTGAAATTTTCTCCGATTAGAAAATTTATTACAAATTCGTATTTCTTTTATACATCCGCTTGAAAAGGTGCAGAAATAGAAGCAGAAATCTGCAACTTTTTTAGGGGATACCCTTGGATACTATAAATAAACCACAAACTTTTAATTTTCAGGTATAATGTGTTGAAACAAGGCCAGAAACGTTACGATAAAGACGGTTTAAATAGTTTAAACTATAAATTGGTCGATAGTAAACAGAATTTATTGTATACTTGGTTTTTAGTCAGTATTGAAATGCCGCCAAGATGATGATAAATGGTACGGTAATAGAAAAGTGAGTAGAAGGAAAACAGAAAAAAAACATAATTGTAGTACTTAAAATTATTGAGGTTCCTCTATTTTTTCTATTTGATTTGATTGCATTCCAGTTACCAATTTTTTCTCGTTTTCTTCTTCTAGTCGATTTACAATTAGTTTGTTTAGTTTCGTTTAATTCGATAAGAATACTCAAAAATGAGTCGTAGAGATCATAAAAAGACAGAGAATACAGGGAGTACGTTGGCTTTAGTCGTAACTTTATTCTAAAAAGTAACATATCAAATCTAGTGCTGTATGAATAGAGCTACGACATTACGTGTCAAAAACATAGCCAACTGCCATACGGTGTTTTTAATGGTGCACCCTGTATTTTAACGACTGGTGATTTTGGTTTGTTTCCTAATTATTTTTTGATTGTTTAGTAGAAGATTAGTGCCAAGAATTTTCTAATGAAACACACAAATACGAGCACAATTTTTATAAAATTTGGCTGCTATTTTTCGATGATTTTCCCCAATCTTTGTTACAGTATCTACAAATTGTTTATGTATTGTTAATTATTATTATTGTTTAATTTTTATAATTATTGAATCAAATTACAATAATACTCTTAGAATTAAGAAATTGTAAAAATAAAATTGTGATAAACGGCAGAAGAGACCGGGTTTCTTCTCATTTTCCTTAGAAAAGCCACAATTATCAACTAAGAATTTCCTCGGTAAACTCCAATACACCCCCAAAAGTTAGCCGACAAATAAATTGGGTGTCTAACAGTATTTCGCCACAAATTAGCGTCGTAGATTAGTCCGGACACTTGACAAATATCAAATTCAACAAGTACGAACTAATCTACGACTCGATAAAGCCAACATAGCTACTTCGGACATAACCCGGCGCATCCACCATTTTTCAAGGCTCTATCACGATAATTAAATCATAAAATTCTTATCACAATTTTTTATGTTTCCAATGAAATTAATCGGTAAGGTGTGACCGAATTAATGCATAAAAACAATGGATAAACAATAATCATGATAATAATAAAAATAAACAGGAAAACCTTTAAAATGGTCAAGGATCAACTTCACAAAAAACAATCAATGCAATTACCAGAAACTTGTTTGTTTAACCTTTTTTTTATAACATTTCGATTACAAAATTATTTGTTTCAGTTAACATTTCCTGTGTGTGTTTATTTTAATAAAAATTTCCAAATAAGAAATGCAAATAAAATGAAAATAGTGAAATATCGTAAAAAATGAGCATGTACAACGCTACCAATCGAGAATTTCCTACAAAAAATCCATAATTTATCACAATTTTTCGATAAAAAAATCAATATAACAATAATAAAAAATGTGAAATAAATAAATAGAACAGAACTCGATCACAATTCCTTTTCCGGACGCTCCCGCGGCACAGTTGCGGCCCCCATTAGCGAACTAGGACGGACGATACAACATTCCATTAATTAAAATTTAAATTATTCAACTTATTATAATGAACAAGAAGACGGTACAAAAAAGCCACAAATTGCCTTTTTCTGCGTGTTTAAACAGTAAAAATAATAAAAAAGATCATACTAACAGATGGAGATATTCACAAACGAAAGCTCGAAGGATTAAGTTGAGATTTTCAACAGTTGCCTCATCGATTATTTGCCGATTATCGGCCGGTGTGTGCCATTCGGACGGGAACGGTGATGGTATCAAATGTAAAATAGGAACATCTAAAATTAATTTAAAACAATTACAATTCAAGTGGCAACTTTGATGAACGATTGTTCGTTCATTTTTCAATTAAAATTCAAGTATTTGGGGTTGTTCGAACGAGCATTTCAAGCTCTATAAATGAGAGTTTACAGTTCGGGGAGATGTCGTGGAAATTTCGAGTTATAAGTGAAAATCTGGAAGTATATTTTTTGAAATTTTCTCCCATAACTCGGTTTATATCGGTTTGTTTTCAATGGATATGGGGCTTAATCGATAGGAAATTGAAAGAGTTTTCCAAATATGGATGCAATTTTCCAATCGAGTCGGTAATTTCCGGAAAATTCAGAAAAATAGCAAAGTTTAAGGTTTTTTGCACAATTTAAACAAAATTGGATAACAGGATCATAAAAAATCGTATTTTCCACGCGATTTTCCTCAGAAAATAAGCAAATTTTCCACATAACAACAGCATGACTCTAAAGTCCATAAAATCGCCTATCAACTGGAGAAAATTTGGTTAAAAAGAATCATTCTTAATAGGTGAAAATCCGAATTTACCGAATTTTCAAAATTTTGAAATTTGGCCTCTATTACGTGAATCTCCAAAAATGTGCGATTTTTCTCAATTTTCCGGAAAACTACCGAGTCGATTGGAAAATTTCTTGAATAATTGGAAAGTCCTTCCCATTTTCCATCAATTAAACCCCATATTTGTTACAAACAAATTAATATAGACTGAATTATGGGGGAAAATTCAAAAACATGCTTCTAGATTTCCAACTATAACTGGAAATTTCCATCACATTTTCCAAAATTGTAAACTCTCTGTTATAGAGCTTGAAATGCTCTTTCGAATAGGCACAAGTAGGTGAATTTTGATTACAAAATAAACGACAAAATGCCCGTTGAAGTGTCCACTTTTTTCCGAATCCGTCCGTTAAACTTACTTCTTATCAAAAACGGTATATGATCATCCTCGATAAGTCCCCGCGGCCGGTCTTTACGGAAATAGCTCCTCTGTTGGCGTTGTAATAGACTTAAATGTTTCAATTTCGATTCGATATCGATCAAACGATTGTACCAACGGTTGGTATTCGGGAAATACGAGTAGAAAATCGGTTGTTTTTTACCGATTAAATCCAACAACATCAGTAGATCATAACGTTGAATGTCGTTGATTAATTCGCCAGTTGACGCTGCTACAGTTAGATTATTTTCCAATTCTTTCGCCAAATGTCTAGCACCGTAGATCGAATCGTGCGATGACCACTCCTTTAGCGCTTCCTCCCCGTCGAAAAACACCAATTTCAGGCTGACTTCATTGTTGGTTTTCGCCGTTTTCAAATCGTTGGCCAACGTGTGGGCTAAATTCAACAACATTGCACAGGGCACGGCCGAATCGGTGGCGCCCAGGAAAATCTCCCCGTTAGGAAAGTATTTCGAGTCGTAATGACACGCGAGGACCAGGAAACGTTCGGCGTTCGGGTTCAGGGTTGCTACAATATTTTTGAAAGTTACACGATGGAAAATCGGCAGGTTCTCCTCGACGAATTCGTCGATATGGACGTGCCATTTGAGCCGTTTCATTTCCTTTACGATAAACTTGAAGACTTTCTCGTGGTTTTCGGTGCCGACGACGCGCGGTATTAGAATATTGTCCAACATGCGGTTCCAATGGCGTTTGTCGGATAATTGCGATAAGTATTGCAGGTCTTGATTTGCTAATATCTGAGGCTGATGGTTGTCCTGTAATTCAAATAAAATCGGAATTTGGCGAAAATTTGTGGCAATTCTATACGAACCTTATCTAGTAGGAATTGACTGTTAACTATCACAAATTGTATTAGAATTAGTTGTATTAAAATAAAATAATTCATTTTCTATTTGTTCAATTAAATAAAATCTAATAAGAAATAAGACATCTGTCTATGACGACCTGTTTCAGTCATCTGACAGGTGTGTAGGAGGAATCGAGGTAACTGAGAATTTGATGATGTAACACAACTGTCGCCTAGCAACAATGGCGGGTTAATCAAATAATTTTTATCAATTTTATTTAAAAACTGCTATAAATAATATAAATATCGATAAATACCAATAATTAATACCTTAATCTGTGCTATAAATGCTGTTATTTGCCTTTATCAATAAAAATTGCAATATTATTTATTTATAAATTTATTTGAATAGACAACACTAAACCGCGTGTATTTTTGGTTGCCTAACTATATCGAGCTATTGCTAATTTTGTGATAAATTTGATGTTCTTATTTTGAAATTAACTTCAATGTTATCTAATTGTTTCTAAATTCCAAATTATCCAGGCTTTGGAAAACAAATTTGATAATCAAAATTATTCACACAAGTGATAACAAAATTTGACTGTGTCCTATCAAATTAAAGTCACAGTTTTCGAATAATTCAATTATAAATTGGTTTAAATAAATTTTTATAGAAGTGTAGGCAGCACATACGACACAAACGATATACGTTTGATTCATCTAGCACCTAATATAAAGTTTTGAATTCGCTACCAACCTGATAATTAAAACTCTAATAACTTTTAAATAGAAATAGTTAGTGGAATTTTGTCCTCATGTTGGTGCTATTGACAAACTAACAAGTAACTGTAATAACAATAACTAACTATCAAGTAACCGTAATTTGATTTAACCTCAAATATTTGATTCTTGTTTTTATTATATGCCATTTTAAACGACTTTCTTGTCATTTTAAATAATTCCGAAATTTTATTTGGTTGGATTTTATCGTGAATATCGTGTTATTGACTTATTTTTCTCTAATGCTATATTTAATGATTGCTTATTTGAATTTCCCGCCTCGTTCTTTTTCCAATCAACATGCCTTTTAAATCTAGGAATGTAATGGAAAGTGTTGAATTTGACTCTACTCCGATCATTGAAAGCGGCAAATTTAAATAAACAATAAAAAACGGATATTAGACACAAAATCCAATAAGACTCAATAAAAATCAACAAAACAAAATAAAGAAAGTCTTTTAAAACAAAATTCATTCGAATTCAAAAAGAAATATGTTTAAAACATAAAATTTGAGGTTATATTGTTGATCTATAAACAAACGAGTATCGTTTAGTTCGTCAATGACACCAACATAAGAACATCAATTTTAGCATACGTTCCTATATAAATGTTATTAGTGCTTAAATTATAGGGTTGGCAACAAATTCAAAACTTTCAACTACATGAATTGATTTATTACTACATAACTAAATTTTCTCTAATATAGGCAACACATAAAACAACCAAGTGTAGTCATAGTCGCCTGATTTATGATATTTCGTTTTTAATTATTACAATTAGGAAAAATTAAAGATAATAGCGATAAACAAAGACAATTAAAGCGAGAATCATTAAATAAATTAACAATACCTATTATAATCATTATTTAGATGATAATTTAAAATTAAAGTACTCGAGAGCGCATGCGTCCGAACTTGTTTGAATCTAACCAAAAAATAAATTCAGTCGAGCAGTAACCGTGTTGAAAGCGTAGTCGTGTTGTAGCCGGTGCCAATAATTTACGAAAAATGCCGGCTTTTCAATAAAAAAACGACAAATAAACTTTCGAAACGTACAAAACAAAAATGATTCGGTGTCATCGATTTTCGATAAACCACCCATTATTGTTGTTATCAATTTTGATAATTAGGACGACAATAACAACAGTGTACTGTTTCAATATCGAAGAACGAAATCCGATTGTAAAACGTGCAAAACCAACAGAAAGTGGTTCGTATTTTGGTTTCAGTGTTGCCCAACATAAAACCAAAATCAACAGTAATATACGCGATAATTGGTAAGTCATTAAATTATTCTTATCGCACAGGTAAATTCTACACCTGTAAAAATGATGTAATACAGTTAGACATAAATGCGCACGTAGGTGGCTGTGGTAGAGAAAGAAAAACAAAATTTTTAGAAAGATTTAACGCCTACTCGATCAAACAACTCGGTCAAAGACTTTTCCTCCCCACCTTATTACACATTTATTAAGTGTAACATAAAATTTCAATTGTCAACCAACAATAGAAATACACCTGTTTTTATTATTATACAAATTATACAATACAGGTAGATATAATTTAGAAAAATTTATTATATTTGAGATAATCGAAGAATGCACGCCACTGATTTATTTGTATAACAGTTGAATCTAGCCACCTTTCTGTACTACAATAAGAACAACCTACAGCATTCTTTTGTTTGTTGAAGCCTCCTAGATTTGATTAGTTTGTTAATTTTTTGTTTTCTTGTCAATTGTTTAAAACAAACGGTTCGATTGTATGTTAATTTGTCTTGTGTATCGATGAATGAATTTGTTGAAGGGGTAGGGGTTGTAAACTAACGATTATCATTCATAAAGACATTATCAATACGAATTTGTAGATTGTGGGAATTTGATAAGAGTAGGTGATATTAACAAGGACCACATTGTTGTTCGTATTTGGAAATTTTCCCATGGTGATGTTTATTTTTTCGTTAGTTTTGTTTGTTTTTTACTTCGATATAATAAGAGTTGAATAAATAAATTGAAAAAAAAATAACCTTAATTATAATATCAGACAGGTTATAACAAATTCCTGCAATCTGAATAAGTTGTATGCATATGTTCAACGACAACTATGTTGCAATTCTATAAATTCCTTTCATTTTGAATGTGTTTGAGTGTTTTAACAGCAACAGTAGCAGAACTATTTAGAGAGATGCACGGGGAGACCGGGTGTCCCCCTCTAATTTTGCTCATACAGAGTGTTTCACGCCAAAAAGGACAGTTATGCAGTCTATACAAGGCGTACAACGCAATTTCGTCTCATAGTTGGCCATGCTTTAGCTGAATAGAGTCGTAGCTTATTTCATAGTCTACTAATTGGTAATTTTCAATCAAAAACGTAATCAATCCTGGGCCTATGATTCTATTGGGTAACTTGAAAATTTTGAATTGTGCGCCATAAAAAAACAAATCTCTCATTGGTTATTCAAATTTATAACCTTAAAATCTCAATAATTTCAAGTTTGCCATATTTTGCTTGCTTCATACTACATTTGGTTTTAATTAAAAACAAAAAAAAAACAATAACTCGGTTTCATTCCACAGCTGGCTATGCTTTAGGTGAATAGAGTCGTAGCTTGCTTCATACTATACTACAACCAAACGTATCAAATTACGATATATTCATTGCATGGCCAACTGCGAGATGAAATACTGTCAGATTTCTATAAAGTAATTTTAGAATTTGAATTGCGCGCCATTAAAAATAGACTTCTGCGGTTTATTGTACAAATTTGTAACCTTAAAGTCGCAATTTTTATTCGTATTTTGGAATCCGAATTTTACAAAATCAGTGGGTGGTTTTCTTGTCACACGATTAATTTGACTACAATTTTGGAGAATAGAGTCGTAGCTTGCTTCATAATTTCCTTTGTTTGGTTAATTTTCCATTAAAAAACTAACAACCGAAGCAAGCTCAGATGTAACCGTTGGATAGCGAACTGGGAGGTACAATATTGAATCATTTCTAACCTTAAAATCTCAATTTTAATTAATGTCACTCGAACATTTGAATTTTTAAAACATCAGGGTAGTTTTCTTGTGAATAAAATCCAGGGGCGGACTTAAGAATAATCTTTACGGACGGCAACCCAGGAGCCTGTCCAAACATCACGCTCAAAATATCCAAAATAAAGGGCCTTTGTTTACAATTGCACCTATTTAATAAAATGTAAAGGGTTTTTAACACGTGTGCTACGCTATTCCTCTTCGCAGTAGCCTATGATTTTGTGAACGTATGTCAGCTTCTTATTTCAACTCTATAATCTGTATTACCGACAAAATATTGAAACAAGAGCATGTCGGTAATGCAGATTATAAAGTTGAAACAAGAAGCCGACGTACGTTCACAAAATCATAGGCTACTGCGAATAGGAATGGTATGTGGAATGTGGAAATTGACTCAAGTTCGGTGTAATTAAACAAATCCCCAAACAGTATTGCCTCAAGGCCCCCAAAGTTAACGGTACGCCCCTGATAGTGTCATATTTGTTAATTTTAAATTAAAAAACAACTATTTCACCTAGCAGTCGGCCGGGATTTTGATCAATGGAGTCGTAGCTTGTTTCGTACTTTACTAAATTTGGCATTTTCCAATTAAAAAACAAATAACCAAAGCAATCTATGATGTAACCATTACATAGCCAACTGTGAGGTAAGATTACTGTTGAGTAATTTTGACCATTAAAAAACCGCTTCCTCTATTCAAATTTCTAACCTCAAAATTCCAAATTTAATGAATACTACACGAGTATTTTACAACCTGCATTAAAAAAAATCGGTGAAGGACACTTGGACGGTTTTCTTGTCTGATTTCCGTTTTATTTTCGTACATTTTTTCTTCAACTGTCGAGATTACAATATTGAAATTCTAGATGCGTCATCATCACTCCTATGACGCCGATGATGATGATGATGATGATGAGTTATACAGATGTTATTAATTCTGCATTAAATGATGATAATAACAATGATAAATTGTTGTTGGTGTTGAATTTTAACACCAATACTAACAACAAACTCATACAATAACGTTGTTTTCTATTCTTTGTTGGTGTTGTTTCTTCGTTTTCCAGTTTTATTTGTTAGTCTGTCAGGTCAACGGCGCCAAACACTTGATGATGACCAGTTCTACCACCACCACCACCATCATAAACATCATTGCTTATTTTTTTGCATTTTTACTGTTAATTTTTCTTCATTCTTCATTCATTTTCTTCGCCGTCTTATTCTTCTCCAAACAACCATTCTTTTTATACTTCTGCTGTTTATTTGTCGGTTTCGCTAAAATATACAGGCTGATTCCCATGATGACACAAAAAGTCCCCAACTCTTATGAATTTACTAGTAACTTTAAGTATACTTAGTTGGTATTACAATTAATTACATAACCTCAAAGGTGGCGTTTTCAATGACAATTGCTCGTGTTTTGTGACGTATTGTTAGGTTATTGGTTATTATCAGAACCAATGGGATTGTTTCAAATAAATTCTTATACCGACATGGTGGATCGTTCTGTATAAATTCGAGGAAAAATGCCCTCTTTCTCATGGTGGTGATTAAAATTAAATGAACGGAAAAATCGATGGACGGGCAAAAAAGGCGAGTAGGTGCGGTGATTTTTCGATTATTTCCATCATCATCGTGGTCGGATCCCATTAAAATTTGACTTCCTTATATGGACAAAATCGCGTCTTCGTGCCTACAATATTGTTGTTGTTGTCTCTCCTAATTGGATACTTTGTTTCGTTGTGAATGTTGCGCATATTTATGCCCCTGTCCTTTTGATTTAAACGCCTAATTAGAGGATGATGCAAAAATATTGTCGCTTTTAATTGACCGTTCGAAATTGTGGCTCAAGGTTGGATCTAATGAGAATAATTAATTGTTACGATAGACGTGGAATTTTTTCTCGAATAAATCGACACATCAACAAAGGAAATCGATTTTTGTAACCCAACCGGAAGTTTATGAAAATTGAACATATCGAAAATAAAATTGATGTTTAAATAAACATTTATGCAAATAAAACACAGTACATTATGTGTTTATTGATAATAAATAAACCTCCCTTCCCGCATCTCTTCCTTGTCGGTGTTTTTTCTCCTGAAAATTCAAAGGAAAATAACCAATAAACTCCAATATCCTTGTTATTTTCCACAATTTTCTAAGATAAATCACCATTTATCGTCCTATACCGGGTGTCGCATTTCACAATAGACGGTCGATATGTAAAGAATATATTTGCAACTAATGCAAATGTTCACCTTTTCTAACTTATTGAAATTACGTTTTCAATAAAGAGAGATAGAAGTTACCTATCCGTCTATTCAAATTTTATTCCGAAAGAATCTCGTTGCTTTTCGATAAAGGCGCAAAATTCGAAAATAACCTACCATTGAAAACAAAACACTTTTAAAACAACCAATAATCTAGCACTACTAGAAAACAATACTGTTGTCATAGTTACGTACTACTTCAGTTGTAATGCCAACTGAATATAGATAAAATTACTAGATTTATATGGGATTAAATTAGGTTAAAATCAATCTTCAATTAAATGAGTAAATTTAGTATACAACCCACTAATTCTCTCCGTTTTCTTCTAATACATGTGAAAAATGATGCTAAGACAGAGACAGATACATTCCTAGTGTTTCTATCTACTGTACCCAACATCTATAGAGTTAATCGCAGTTGGCTATGGCTAGTACGTAGTGTCGTAACTTTGTTCGAATATTAGAAAACTTGGTAAAACATGAACCAATCTACGACACTCCAGTTGAATTATTGTAGTGCACTTGATTCTTATACGTTTTGCCTGACTAGGTGGGACACTTGGTATATTCGTTTATAAATTTGTCGATTTGAAATATTGTAACGAAACGACCTTTAAAATAGGATCCGGATAATAAAATACAAAAGATAGAGAAAGTATAAAGAAAAATTGTCTATTATTTATTTGGTTTAATTCAATTAATTCGAATTTAATTAAAAACAATTCCACTAAAATTAATCAATTGTTGTTGTTGTTGGGTTGAATTTATCGTAAATGAGTGGAATAAGGGCTAGGCTACTATCATTTAATGATAACAACAATTAAACCGATTAAATTCAATTTAATTTATTTTGTAGTATAATCAATCAAAGACAATGATCATTTAATTAAAACAATTGTTTTCGGTAATTTATTTTGATATTTTGATAATGTCGGGGTTAAAATTTGAAATATTTTTATCTATTTGTACAAATACACGGCTAAAGTATAAGGTCAATCAAGAAAAGGTCAATAGAGTTGTTGTTGTAGGTAGTAGCGTGTAATTGCCATATTGGATAGTACAGTAGAACACGGTTTTTTTTTAATTATTTTCCAACAGCACGGTTTTATTTTAAAAAGGGCGGGATTAGAACACGTTAGAAAAATGTATCTTTGATAAATGATTAGGCGTTTATGTTTTAATCAAAATTCTCGTATTAGGGCTTGTTGGAAAGAACATTTCAAGGTGTATAACTCGGATTTACCGTTTTGGAAAATTTCGGGAAAATTCGGAGTTATAGAGGAAAATCTACAAACGTGTTATTTTTATATTTTCGCCTATAACTCGGTTTATATTAACCCGTTTGTGTTGAATATGGGGTTCAGTCGATAGCGAATTGAAAGAGCTTTCCAAATATGCAAGCAATTTCCCAGTTGAACTGGTAGTTTTCCGGAAAATTGGCAAAAATGGGGAAAGTTTGTTGAATATTTTTGAACAATCTTGATCGAAGATTTCTCCCTTATTTCGAGACCTAGAACAATGTTAGAGTACTTGTTGGAAAGACAAATTTTTGATACACAACTCGGTCGTATTTGTTTTGGAAAATTTTTGGGAAATTCTGAATTACAGGGCAAATTGTTGGAGTATCGTTTTTCCAGGTTTTCCTCACATTTTTCTCTATAACTCAACCAATAATATTGATTTTTCAACAATTCAAACTCCCCTCTATAGTAAATTAAACGCATTTTCCGAATATCCAAGAAAATTGCCGATATTTTTCCGGAAAATCGAGAAAACCAAAACAATTAAGTTTCTAAGCATATTTTATTGATGGAATTTGCTCAGAATATATTCTGAAAGTTCGTACAATTTATGACAAATAAAAATGATTGTTTACGACAAAACTGCGTCTTTTCCTTGGAAAATTGCGAGGAAAACCACAATTATAGGAGAAAATTGTAAATACTTCTCGATTTTTGTTTATAATTCTTAATTTTCACGAAATTTTCCAAGACAGCCAACCCCTCTTTTGTAGCTTAAAATTCTCTCTCCAACAGGCCTTAGTACTTGAATTTTGAGTGAAAATTAAAGGAGAAATCCCCTATTAAAGTCACCAAATTTTTAACGAATTCTAACCCGTCTCCTTAATTATTCACAGTTGTTCCACACACAATAAAAATCGCCCCTTGGGTGATTTTTCGTGGTAAATAGGCGAGTTAAATTTGGATTAAATGCGAATAAAGGGCTGGGTTTTGTAAATTTGAGGCGGTTTCATTGCTTTCAGTTTGCTTTTAATACAACACGGTCTTTCTTATAGTGCCAACAACAAGAACAACAACAACCACACCCTATAACCACCACTAATATTTAGATAAAGAGACAAGAAGACAGACAGGCTGGCAGACAAACAGAAAAACTCTTTCACGCAAATTGTCTTCCAATTCCCCCCTATTCTTGTCACTTAAACAACACCGCCACACCTAAAATTCTATCAGATTCAATACTATAAGGTCTTTTTGTATAATATTTCTCTATATCCAACCACCTTCACTCGGTTATTTATTGTTTTTATAAATCCACCCATAAATTGTAACCTATAGTTAAGTTGTTAAAGAATGATTAAAGTTGGAAGAATCGAAACAACAAACTGAAAGTTTTATTCTTTGTCTTTTTGAGTTTTGAGAAATTGTAACGTGGGCGAACTAGCCAGCATAACAAGCCCATTTACTCCCATATCGGTGGGTAAATATAAAAATTTTCTATATTGTACGATTCTCCTGTTAAAATAGAGGGAAAACAACGAAAATAGAGGGTGCGTATCAGTTTTATTTATAGAGAAATTATCTCGAAAAATTAGTTTTGAAGACTCCAACTTATCAAAATACCAATATTTGTACGTTGATAAGAGCCATATTTAAGTGATCTCATTATTCTATACAATATTACTATCATTATTATCGTTTTATTATTAAATAAGCCGCGATCTTAAAATACATCAACCACACGTTCTTTTAAGTGGTTGCTGTTACTTAAATTGCTTCAGTTTGGTTGGCAGCCGTCAGCCAGATAAGAGCTTCTTCTTCTTCTACTTTCCACTTATAATCATTATTATTATTTTAATCAAACGCTATTCTTTAATTCTCTATCTATAAATATACAGGCTGAACAACACACAGTTGGCTTTGCTTTGATAACGCATGTTGTAGATCGATTCATATGCTTGAAAACTGTCAAATATAGCCACGTGGTGTAATTAAGATGGTACAGCCTGTAGATGATAGCGATATAGGGGTTGTAATAGGGGCTGTAATGACGGATCACTCTAATCAAACACTTGATTCTTAATTAGGGGAAGATATTGATAGAAATTTGAAGTATTAACCACTTAAATTTAAAAAAATAACCACCGGATAAAATTGGGTGATTTTTAAACGAGCAACACGATTTAAGAGGGATGTTGGTTTAATTTTTATGATCAACAAATACACCCCCAATTTATATCCCATATGCTATTATTGTATGAAAAATTCTATTGTTATATTGTGCTATAAGTACAATTGAGGGTTGGAAATATTGGGGGTGGTTGATTTTTCGTGTTTATACAAGCTAACACCATCTGGCTGGTTCTATTATGGTTTTTTTTTGGTTGAAAATCCGGCGAGATTAACGGTTTATTTTCGGATTTATTCGAATTCAATGATGATGATGATGATGATGACGAATTTTGATGTTCAATGATGACGAAATGTTTGTTGCTGTTCTGGTTAAATGATAACCTTGAAGAGTTAATTAATCATAGTATTGTTGAATCATTTTTATTTTAATCATCATCATCATTATTATTATTGTTGTAGAAAGCGGAAGATGCGAGTTTTTTATTGTAGTAGCCTTGAACTTCCGTTTCTCCTATTTTTGTAGTTTGTTCCATTTCCTTTGATGTGTAATTGCAACCGTTATGGAATAATTTTGCATTATTTCTATTAAAGCACAGTTGTTGGTGTTTTTATACAGGAGATGGAAGTTTAGAATAAATGAACAATTCGAAAAAGTGTTAGTTTCTGAAATTAAAGCACTGTTTTTGGTGCTTTTATAGACAGAATTGAGCTTTAGAATAGACAAACAATTGGGAAAAACTATATTTTTTGTGATAAAAGCATTGTTTTTTTGTGCCTATTGTAGACAAAATCAAGCTTTAAAATATGCAAATGATTGGAAATAGAATTGTCTTTGAGATAAAAGCACTGTTTTTGGTGCTTTTATAAACGGGATCGAGCTTTAAAATAGATGAATAATGTGAAAAATCTGTAGATATAACAGCACTGTTTTTGGTACTTTTACAGGCACGATCGAGCTTGAAAACAGATGGATAATTTGAAAATTTGATAGGTTTTGAGATAAAAGCACTGTTTTTGGTGTATTTACAGATAAGATTGAGCTTTAAACTATATTAATAATTTGAAAAATTTGTAGTTTTTGAGATAAAAGTATCGTTTTTGGTACTTTTATAGGCGAGATCGAGCCTTAAAAGAGACGAACAATTCTAAAAATTTGTTGTTTTTAAGATAAAAGCACTGTTTTTGGTGCTTTTATAGACAAAATCAAGCCTTAAAATAGATGAATAATCTGAAAAATCTGTAGAGATAAAAGCACTGTTTTTGCTACTTTTATAGGCGAGATAAAGCTTTAAAACAAACGAATAGTTCGAAATTTTGGTAGTTTTTGAGATAAAAGCACTGTTTTTGGTGCTTTTATAAACAAGATCGAGTTTTAAAATAGATGAATAATCTGAAAAATCTGTAGATATATAAGCACTGTTTTTGGTACTTTTATAGACACGATCGAGCTTTAAAACAAATGAATAATTTGAAAATTTGGTAATTTTTGAGATAAAAGCACTGTTTTTGGTGCTTTTATAAACAAGATCGAGTTGTAAAATAGATGAATCATCTGAAAAAATTGTAAAAATAGAAGCACTGTTTTTGGCGCTTATATAGGCACGATCGAGCTTTAAAACATAGGAACAAATCAAAACATTTATAGTTTTGAGATAAAAGCACTGCTTTTGGTGTATTTATAGACAAGAATGAGCTTTAAACTCTTTAAACTAGATTAGAAAAATTTGTAGTTTTAGCGATAAAAGCACTGTTTTTGGTACTTTTGTGGGCGAAATTGAGCTTTAAAATAGACGAACAATTCGAAAAAATTATAGTTTTTGGGTAAAAGCACTGTTTGTGGTGCTTTTATAGGCGAGATCGAGCTTTCAAATGGACGAAAAATTCGAAAAATCATAATTTCTGGGGTAAAAACACTGTTTTTAGTACTTATTCACGTATTCTAAACCTAGATTAAAAATAGAGCTTTAGAATAGGTGAATAATTCGAAAAATTTATAATTTTTGAGATATTTTGATTTTTTACTTAGTTGTCATTTTTATGCAATAGAAAAAAATTAGAATACAATAGAAATACTTGAATAATTATCAAAATTACGTGTAAAGAATATCAATAGAGAATTACACAGAATCTAAATAAAATATACCGAATATAACACGGTATTTTATATGGCAGTTGGCTGTATTTTGTTTATATAGTGTCGTAGATTGATTCATACACTTGAAAATTCATTAATACGTGTCAAATTTGTTGCATTACGGATAAAACTACGACACTACTTAACCAAAGCATAGCCCCTAATACAGAGTGTATAACGCTATTTTATTTCAAAATTTCCAGACTTAGTCGTAGCTCTATTCATACTTCATTACATATTTGACATTTATTGATGCATCTTACAAGCAGCTGAACAAATCTACGACACTGCTTTATTGAAATTTTAGCATACCCTTTACCTTTGGTAGCAGTTGAACAAAGCTACGAAATTTTTTGTACAACCCGTATATTGAGCGTTATTGTGGAACGTTCTGTATATTTTCGATATCGGCTAAAATGACATCACAGTCTATATTAAATTTATTTTTAAGACGTCCTCAATTTTGGTTTGAGAAAATGAGTTGATTTTTCCGAAAATGAAACAATCTATCGACCCACTTTATTCATCATCATCATCATCATCATCGAAATTATAGACTGTAGAAAAATAGCGGTTTATTTTTCTTTGTAAAAACCTTTAATCAACACTCCTCTTGTATTTTCCCCGAAATTAAATAAATTTTTCTTAATTGCAATTCGATTTTTTTTTTTTTTAATAAAAAACAGCAATTGATCCAAGGCCAATCAGAGTAGAACGTCTGCTATGCTAATGAACTTTATCATCATCATCATCATCATCACCATGATGGTAACTTTACAGAATTAATGATGATGAGAAAATATTTTTTTCGCCTGTCATTTGATCCATGCATATTTATACAGGCTGTCTCTATTACATATCATCATTAACTATGGCATTTATTTCATTAGAAAATGTATGTTTGTTTAACGTTTAAAGGAGAGAATATTAAGGGATTAAGAAACTACTAGGGGTTGTCGCAGAGAAAGGGACTTCCATTGAAACTTTCCCCTAAAATTGCCGTCCCTCAAACACGACAATTGATACCAACAATCAAAGTCAGTATAATTATTATTTATTTATTTACTATTCAATTGACAATTGAAAAGCCATCAATAGATTGAAATACGGGCATATATTGCCCGTGGCCGTTGGTGTCATTGCCGAAATTAAAAGATGAATTTAAGGGTAGTTTTATGAATCAACAACGTTTCAATTACAGGGTGTAATTTCATCGTGGCTATCTCTTGATTAAGTGTCGTAGATTGGTTCGTATTTTACTCTAGTTGATGTTAATTAACATATTTTTTAAATAGTCGAACAAAGCTACGACATTCCGTACAAAAAATATAGCCAACTATATATACAGTACAGGCATTTGGAACAGATGCATAAATTGGGTGCTTTATGCAGACAAACACTTCTATTTACTGATTTTATGCCGTTATGTGACTGTTGTAATCGCCTTGACTGTATATTTGTAGATAAGAAGGGTGACTAATGGTGAATCCCGGAATTTCTGGAAACTTTCCTAGCCAACTTCAGATTTATCGCATTTATTCTTAAGTCTTGATATTATTTCTCTAGAACTTTCCTCGAATATTATGATTTATTTTTATTGTTGGTCGATTAAAACGAAAAAAATTGGATCAATATGGGGTTAAATTGTGTGGGGCGTTTTGCCAAAATTCGCTGATACGGTTCAAAGTCCTCTCACCAAATGAATCACTTTTCTAGCTGAAAACTATCCGAATGTGGATAAAGAACACGAAGAATAAGACGTCTGGTTTTGTTAAAGAAAGTAAAAATAGCACAAATGTCTGTATATCTGGACATTATAATTGGAGAATTCCCATTTTATAGGGATAGTTGTAGTTAAGGCGTCCATACACGTTTGAATTTTAATAAAATTGGGTTTTTTACAGTGTGCATTCACTATTATTATCAGTTCGATAATAGTATTTAGATTGAGGAAAACGGAACTACAAGCAAACAAACACATTAATATTTTTTTAATTGAAGTAAATAAAAATGATAACACGGTCTATATTTGCTGCCACCATTATCATCGTCTTATCAGTAATCTCAATTATACAGGGTGTATAATATTTCACTTCACAGTTGGCTATGGCTTTATATGTTCCAAGTTGCAATGCATTTGATTTGTGTTTCGGTGAAAAACAAGCGTCCGAACTAATCTACAGTCCTACGTTATCAAAAACATGGCCAACTGAGTTTAAATAGTATTATCCACCCCGTATAATTTGTTTAAAGAATTTGCTAATAAAATTTTTATATACTGTTTGATGATATGTTTATTTAATTTTGTTTGTTTTCCAACATAGACTTAATACCAAAATTGAATTTATATTGGAAACTAAAAATAGGCCCCAATTCTACCCCCCTCACCACTACAAGTACTTCGTTTTCAGTACCAATACAGTTGTGAAATTCTTCCAAATCTACAAAGAAATTACACCAAATTTTACCTGTTATTGTGTTATCTCGACCGTTTCTCGAAAGGTGTGCTTGTTCTGAAATTACCACCTATTCATTTATAACATGGGGTAGATTTACAAATGGTCCCTTTATTTCGAAAATACCGTTTGTTGGTGTTTATTTCACACTAGTACTTCAATGATAACAAAAGGGAAACTAATCGGAGGGTGGCTTTAAATGGAACATCCTGTAGCGGCAATTTTTCTCGTTAAGGGAACTGCGAATATACAGGGTGAGTTATGAGGAAGTTACACCAGCATTTCGACAATACAAAAGGGGGTAACTTTAAATGAGACGTTCTGTAGCGATAGTTGGTTCGTTGAAAATTCTCCTTGGAAGTTGTGTTGCATGTTGAGGTTTTAGAAATTGAATATACAGGGTGATTCGCGATAGGGGTGGTTAGATTTACATTTTTAGAGAATTTCTGGACAAATTTTATCTTGAGGATTTTTTATAAGTTTGCAATTTCTGACAGACTCAGTTATTTTGCAAACACAATGTTGATTATCGTTTGATTACCAGTCGTATTCTCTAACGTTTTGTCGATTCGTTACCATGACATCTGGAGATCGACAATCCTTCAAATAGATCTATCTCATTCGTTACAATTCCATCATTAGTAAAGTTGAAAAGAAATAAGAATAATCTCCAATGTTGTCATGGTAACGAGTTGTTCAAAATTTAGAGAATATCGCTGTGTATTTGACTTACCGATTTGTAGACTTGTTGTCATGGTAACGAATTGCTCAAAATTTAGGGAATACCGCTGTGTATTTGACTTGTTAATTGGGACGAATAGAATGTTTACTTTTTTATCGGTTTATAACTTCGGTAAAAATACGTTACTTTAGATGGAGTTTTCAGCAAAATGGGAAAAACAATTGAAAATATGATAAGCGACAAGTGTAGAGTCAATTTTCGTCTATCTATCGACAGAAATTTGGTTTGATTTGTTAATTTTTACTGGGCCAAATATGTGTTCCACTAAAATCATGTTTTTATCACGCAAAGTCAGTTTTTCAGTAATTTCGGAAAATCTAATCGATTTTCTTGAAAACCATAGAGCTACAGGGATGTAGAATCGTATTTGGAATCGAATAAGATAGGAAGCGTTTCGATATCTGTTACCGTTTTTGAGATATTCGTGTTCCAGTGTTTGGTTTCTCTTAAATCGCTTTCGAGTTGTCAAAATTGACATAATTTTGGTCGATATTAGATCGGAATTTTGGCGATTTTCTCATTGACTGATCATTGGTAATTCTTGCTGGATTTTGGTTACGAACTAAAATAATTGATGTTAATAGCCAAAGATATATTTGTGGAAAATTATAAAAATAGACGATAATTTTGTAAATTTATAAATAAAAAATTAGAATCGTATAGACGCTGACAATTTTGACAATTTTTCTTCATCACAACGCTCTCTTCACTTGGAATTTTCCAAACGATCAGCAAACTTTACGTTTGCGTCTCGCACTGCAACTGCGGCGGCGTTTTCGGCATCCGCTTCGACTGCGACGCCTCTTTCGACAAGGGCGACGGCGCTTGCACTCCTGCGTTTTACGACACGCCTGTTCGTAATATTTGCAACGTTCTTGACGGGACATTCCGCACCATTTCAGGGCACCTTCGACGGCAATTTGGGCGGCCGGTTTGCCGCAATTCTTCCGCCGGAAATGGCGCAGGAAGTTGAAGAACGGATTGGTGGTTACCGGGCCGGTGCGGCAACGGCGTTTCACACGGCGGCGACAACGCGGACGGCGGCGTCGCGAACAACTGCGACGCCGCCGCCGGCGCGGACAACATAATTTACTCAAACGACAACTGGGGCTTTTCTTGCGACTTTTACGCGATGCACAGGACATTTTATTTTTGAGATATTTTATGAACTGAATTTTCAAAGCAAATTTTGTTCGAAATTGTAAAAAAAAATGCTAAAGACGCACCGCTCGTCTAAAAAATAAACAAACTAATAGAATTATTAGAACGTAAACATGGTAACTGTAGCCGATTTGATTCTAATTTTGTTCAAATTTTCCAGGATCCTAGTGGGTGCCCCGTTAGGGCAAAATCTACAGCCGGATACGAACCATTCGGGGGCATTGTACAAATGTCCGATCACTAATTATGATAATGATTGCATCCAGATTGAGACTGATGGACGACGATGTACGTATCCACACACCCCTTCACCACCCCTTTGAACAATTGAGTAAAACCAAATAACGAGTGTACCACACAGTTGGCCACGCTTCATTAGTTACGTCATGTCCTAGCTTGCTTCATATTTTCATTAAAAGTTTGACATTAGTTCAAAACCTACTAGATTTCTCTACTTTACTCAAATTAAAACTGGAAAAAGTGAATTTCAAGATTTGCGTTGGTAAACAGCGCCACTGCGGCGAAAATTGGAGTTTTTATGACATTTTAAATTAAAATCTAGTAGGCCAAAGCTACGCCAACTGGTACACTCCGTAGTAAAATAGTCTAGTTGCTTAAAACAAACGAATTTCTATGTCACTAGATTCAATTCCTCTTGTATAAATTATAAATACACACAATAGATTTAATTAATTGATAAATAATAGAAGATAGTTTTGCTATTTTGTGTGTGTTGTGAAAAATTCTATCTGTATTTGTCTGTTTATTGTTTTGTTTCGATTTTAGTTAAAATTTTGAGAAAAAAAAAGAATAGAAATAGCCCAATTTTTGTGTAGGTATTTTTTATGAAAAAAGGGGCTTTTTCAATAATTTGTGTTTTTGTTTTTTTCGGGGTTGGTGTACACGTATAACCAGCGGCCGGAGGGCGGTATAAGTGTAAGTGTGGTGGTCTCGAATACAATTTGAAACAGGTACCAAAATTTTTGGTACCACTGGTTATTTTTCTGGTAACAAACAAGCATGAGACAGTATTTTTGCTTTTTTTTTTAATTTCTTCAATTGCATGAATTTTGCATGTGTTTGTGTAGTGTATACAGGGTGATTCACTAAATTGGCTGTATTGTATTTATAGTGAATCAGCCTGTATGTATCCGTAGGCTGCTTATTGATAATTATGCTTCAGCTTCTTAGTGGTCCATTTTATCATTCAATTGTTAATTAATCATTAAATGATTCAATGAGTCACTCGTATTCTCTAACATTTTGAGGATTCGTTACCATAACAACGCTGAACAGGAGCTTCTATTCCTATCTCACTCTTTACAATTACATCTACATCGAATTGAAAAGAAACAAGAATAAAACAGGTTATTCACTGAATAACCTGTTTTATTCTTGTTTCTTTTCAATTCGATGTAGATGTAATTAGTCACTAGTGAGTGACTGTCAATCTATACCGTTGTCATGGTGATGGATCATCAAAATTTAGAGAATACCACTGATGTGGAGATAAATTTCTGCAAATTTAAATGAAATATCGAAATTTTAAACCAAAACTCCAAATTTTTGTGTTTAATTCCACTTGATTTAAAATTTACACTAAACAAATGTTGGTATTTCATTTAAATTTGTAATTTTGGTTAAATAAATTAAATATACAGTCATATTCTCTAACTTTCTGGAGATTCGTTCCTATGACAACGCTGGCGATCGAGACTTTACCATTCAAATTGCATAGACAAGAATAAAACTGGTTACTTCAGCGTTGTCATGGTGACGAATCGCTAAAAAGTTACAGAATACGACTGTTAGAACTATTTAAATTGTTAATAATGCGATTATTCCAAATTTAGTTTGAAAAATCGACTTTTATCGGCGATTTTTGCCTATTAAAAAGCGGATGAATAACCCAAATTTGCTAATTTTATGGGTTCAAAAATCAAATTTTCAATTCGAAACGCTTCATTAAAATTGTAGCAAATAAATCAGAATACAACAACAAATATTTATCGATACAATCGTCGATTTTCGGGTCGTTGATCTAATAATGAACAGCAACAATAGAATCGAACAACACAAAACAACAAAATCGTAAAGGTATTTGTTGCCAGTTTCCTGATTAATGTTGTTGTTGTTAAAATTTAATTAACCCACAAAATTAATTAATAGGGCAATCAGTTTTTTGGTGTTTAATCAATTTAATAACACCCAGTAGACGAATAATGCATGATGGTCGGTTTAAGGGACCGGATTATAGTTCGGTAAAAAATTGGATCTTTGATTTTTCGTTTATTTTTGAGTCGAAATTCAAGTGCTTAGGCTCGTTGGAAAGAGCATTTCAAGCTGCATCCTAAGGGTTCTAACGTTATGGAAGATTTTGTGGAAATTTTGAATTGTAGATCAAACGGGTTTTTTCATATTTTCTCTCATAACTCAGCCAATAATAATTTGTTTACAATAAATATGGGGTCTAATGGGAGTAAATTGGAAGAGTTTCAAAATAAATAAGAAATTTTCCGATAGGCTCGGTAGTTTTCTAGAAAATTCAAAGCAATTTTAAAGATACAGAATTGACTTACTAAACCTGTTTTCCACAATTTTCCACTAATTTTCAACAATTTTACCGTTGCAAAGCTCTTTCAATCTGCTATGGCTTAAATTCCTAGTTGATATTAAATGAGTAATGGGCGAAATTTTGAAAGTACACGCTTCTAGATTTTCCTTTCTTACTCGAAATTCTAGCAAAATCCTCCAAAACGGTAGAACTTCTCTGGTGCAGCTTGAAATGCCCTTTCCAACAGGCCTAGGCGCTTGAATTTCGAGCGACAAACGAACGGGAAATCGTTGATCAAAAACCGAATTGGTCCTGGTCCTTGAAAATTATCAAAAATTCAGCGGTCTAATTTTTATAAAACAAATTAACAAAAATTTTGCACTAATTTAAATGACCATCAAAACTAAAAAAATTAATGTTATTAATAATTATGGCGAACAGGGTTTTTTTTTGGAAAAAATCGTGTAGCGGAGCGTAAATAACGCCTGTAGTCTATTAATTTTGGTTTTTTTTTGAATCACAAATGGGAATTTCCGGCTTTTTTGGATGTTTTTGTTTTCTAATTACACGAAATTAATAATTAATAACAAATCTATAATAAAAGAATTAAACAAACTAAAAATAAGAGACCACAACGGTTTGATTTTATGAGTGGCTTAGTCGATTTAAAATAAAATTCCTGTTTTTCATTTGCGGTTTTTCGACATTTTTGCAATTAGTTTTGTTTTTGAGCGCTTTAAAATTGTTGATGTAAATAAATAGAAGCATTTTGTACAGAATTCTGTGTATAAAAATCAAAAATGTTTGCTTATAAAGCAAAATAATAGAAACTAAAAACGGATTAGTAGATCGAGATGAAGATACTTATTCGTTGAGAATCTGTTTTTATTTTCTTGAAACAAACGACTAATTATAGCAATTGTTTTTTTGTAAATCAACAAAACTAAAACAATTGCAGCACCAATTAGGCTATGCATCATTTTATTTTTTTTACTAACAAATTCTCGAAATTTTCCAAAATTTCCAACACTAATTTGATTCTTGTATTTTTTTTTTAAATCTTGAAAACAAATGAAATATTACAAACAACGCAAACAGTATACGATTTCGATTATGAGGATGAACCAACAGCCCGTGAACCGGTCGGTTTATTGGCACCAGGACGGGATGAAATCAAAAATGGCCAATGGTTGGGTGTTACAGTACGTTCAGAGAAGCCGGGTGGAAAAGTTGTTGTTTGTGCACACCGTTATATACAGAGTGTTAATTTGAATCTTCATCATTATGGTTTGGGTTTGTGTTATTTGTTGAATAATGATTTACAAGTTGAACAGGAATTACAACCGTGTAAAGGCCGACCTATGGAGAAGTACGTATGCTTTTATTTCAACTTGCCTGTTGTGTATATCGTATCAAATAGTTCTTTTAATGAGGCGTCCTGTATAATGATGAATGTATGTACAGGCTGGTTTATTTCGGGCGGTATTCAAGAATTGTTGGTTGTGGTACGTAGTGTCGTAGCTTTGTTCATTTTGTAGCGACTGAATCAAGCTACGACACTACCTAACGTAACATAGCCAACTGTAAAATATTTTTAAATATTTGACTTGCTTGTTGTGTGCTACTATATCGTACCATATAGCCTCTTCAAAGAGACATTCTGTATAATAGTAAATTTACAGGCTGGCTTATTTTGTGTAGTATTCAGAATGTTTAGCTGTATAATCGTATTCTGTAACTTTCTGGCTACTCGTTACTATAACAACGATAGAGGTCGACAATCTTCAAAATTCCATCAATCAAAAAGAGGCAATCGATCTTCGACAAAAGAGACTATCGATTTTCATTATTGTCATAGTAACGAATAAACAAAAATTTACAGAATACGACTACAAATTAACCAAACTAATTAGAACTGATCTATTCAAAAAGATTGTTGCTCTACGAGTTGTCATGGTAACGTATCTACAAAAAGTTACAGAATACCAGTAATAGTACGTAATGTCGTAGCTTTGTTCATACATTTGGTACTTCTCAATTAAGCTACGACTCTATGCAAATTAACACAGCCAACTATCTGATATTTTTAAATATCATTAAATTGAAATTGTCTGTAGCATCCAACAGGGTGGCTCTGGTTTTGGTACGTAATGTCTTAGCTTTGTTTCTACTTCACTACACTGGCTATTTTTCAATTAAAAGCAAATCAAGCTACGACACTACGTAACATAACATAGCCAACTGTGAAATGTTTTTAAATATCGTTAAATAAACTAGTGAACTTGCCTGTTGTGTATATCGCGTGAAATAGTCGTTTTAATGAGACGTTCTGTATAATAATGAATGTACAGGGTGGCTTATTTTGGCTGGTATTTCAAGAACTGTTGACTAAAATTTATTCATACTTTACTTGAGTTGTAATTTTTCAATTAAAAACGAACAACCGAATCAAGCTACGACACTACCTAACATACCATAGCCAATTTTCTTTAAATATCATTAAATTGAACTTGCCAGTTCTGTATATCGGTACGAACAGGGTGTTTTGATTTAGTTAAAATAATAATAGAAGTCTACAAGAACTATTCGCCCTGCTTTTAGTGCGTAATGTCGTAGCTTTAATGCTACGTTGTCATATAAAGTAAGCGAATCAAGCTTCGACACTACGTAGCATAACACAGCCAACTATATTTTTAAAATTCGCTGAACAAACCGCCCTGTATATGGTTTTATTAAAATTAAACCATTTCAGGTTGCACCAACAGTACGGTTTCTGTCAAGTTGGTACTAGTTTAGCATTTTTGGACGACGGTTATACATTAATGGGTGCTCCAGGTCCATTTACATGGCGTGGTACAATTTTCGTGAAACAAGTCGAGGGTAAACGTTTCAATTATTTGGATAAAATCATGTATAAAGGACCATTGAATGATAATCAGCAACCCATCGATAAATATAGTTATTTAGGTATGAGTGTTAATGGTGGTTATTTTTTTAATAAAACCTATCGTACTTATGTGGCCGGTGCACCACGTTCACAACTCTATGGGCAAGTTTATTTCATGGAACGTACACCGAGAGTTGAAGATTTAAATATTACATTCATATTGACTGGGGAACAATTTGCGTCCAGTTATGGTTATGAAATCTTAACAATTGATATTGATCAAGATGGGTGAGTTCTTTTTTTGCTCCAATCAATTGTTTTATTTAATCGAAATGAGATCAATTGTTCGAGTTGTATTATTTTTAAAAATTATGACTAAATTTTTTGGAATTTTATAAACAGATTTTGGGTTTGCTCCAATTTCTATCGAGTGAAAAAATAAAAATTCTCGAAATAATCGATCAAGATCAAAACAACTCCCGAAACTCATAGAATTACTGTGAATATGATGAGTCAAGAGTGTGATTTTTGTTCTATTAACCTCCAATATATAGAGTTGAGCAACCCATTTTCTAATTTTAAATGGAATTATGTATTTTTTATTGCATATTTCGATTCTATGGTGATATTTAAGGGTAGTTTGATAATATGACTTCAGGTCTAGCATTAGTAGTTTTTGTGGAATTTTGACTTTTCATGAAATTTTCAATATTGCAATATTTATTTAAAAAATTCATATCTTTGGAACTATTGCTACAAAACGATCAAAATTTGAAAATCAGATAGACTAAAATACGTATTTTATGTAAAATTTTGTGAAATTTGATTATTTTTCAGCGTTTTGCTGAAATTAATGGTTAATTTCAAGCAATTTTCAAGCTGTAATATCTCATTTATTTTAAATAGAACACCATATTTTTCTCTATTTAAATGAATAGATAAAAATTTCTATTGAAATGTATTATCTTTATATTATCTCTGATAATTTTTCAGTTATTTAAGATTTTCAGTTTGGACTAATTTTGCAACTGAAAAAAAATTAAAACATAGAAGGCTTGGCAAAACAACTTTCAATTCATTTGTTACAATTAATGTCAAAATAATTAATTGTCGACTTTTTATTGAGAAAAAATTGAAGAAATTGATAATTAATTGAACCAAAATTAGTTTTTTTATATTAAATTTGCTGAAATTGCTGAAAAGACGTGTAAAATATTCGATATTAACCTCAATTTTAATATTTAATGTCAGTCTGCTAAGCCTTCTATGCGTTTATTTATAGGCAAATTATTAAATCATAGGCGACTAGATACTAGCCACTTTCAGACATAGGAGAAAATTAAAGGATTTGAAAATTTTAAATTACTGAAAATTTATCAGAGATGAGTATAGGGAAATTAATAGAGTTTGGTACGGATCTTTGTCTCTATTCAACCATGTAAAAAACAGGGTGTTCCATTTAGAATCGTCAGTTGTTGGAGCTTGAAAGTTGTCTGAAATTAATATTGAATTTCAGCTAAATCCTGAAAGATAATTCAATTCTGTGAAATTTGTTTTAAAGTACATAATTTGGCCTATTTGAGGTCCAAATTGTGCTCATCTTGTAGCGATAATTCTGGAAATACCGATATTTTAAATCAGACACTGCAAAATTTGAAATTTCATGAAAAATTAAAAATTCATAAAACTCCATCAATTATAATTTTCATATCGACTCACTATACAGAGTGAGCCAAGTGGCTGGCCTATTAGACGTTTAAGGAGTTATATTCGATGGAAGTTTCTGAAATTTGGTATGCACCCGTTTTTCCACCTGAACTACATCTGGAAAATATTTTCGTAGTTCTATCAACCCCCAGTATATAGGGTAGTACACCCTACTTTCTTATTTTAAATGGAATGGTATATTTTTTATTCCATATTTAGATTCTATGGTAAAAATGAAATAGACTTTGATCACATGACCTATAGTCTAGCGTTTATAGTTTTTCAGGAATTTTGACTTTTTCTGAAAATTTTGATTTTGTAGTGTTTTATTAAAAAAATCATATCTTGGAATGTATTATTGCTAGACAATCCAAATTTGGAAATCAAATAGTTCAAACTATGCACATTACTCTAAATTTTATCGAATTAACTTATCTTGTAGCGTTTAGCTGAAATCAGTTTTTCTTTCAGCCAATTTTCAAAGCGCCATAATTTTCTTATTTTAAATGGAATGGTATATTTTTCTTTACACGGTTAGACAGAGAAGAAAATTCTGCATCGAATCATATCAGCACTCCCTATACCTATTCTTGATAATTTTTCAGTTATTCAAGATTTTCAATTTCTAACAATTTACCCCCTGAAACGAAATACTAAAACATAGTAGGCTTGGAGAAACAACATTTTGTCACAATTAACATCTAAATAATTGATTATTTTTATATTTTTTATTTAAAAAATCAT